>WAAG01072756.1:0-11014 GCA_013390105.1 Tichodroma muraria
GCCAAGGTCAACCCACCACACTTGCTCAGATTCAGCCTCTGCTTTCTGCACTGTTTACTGTGGGAATAAGCTGCTCCTACAGCACAAGTGAGGATCAGACCATTTAACCTGTACATATCATCTCCTCCCTGCACTTCGCCCACAAGTATTCTGGGATTTGCACATGGCTGTAATAAGAGGGAAGTCATCAATAACCTCTCCCTCCCTGATCCTCAAGGAATATTGACCCAACTCTCAGATAAATGAGGCAAGACAGCATTGTCTTGTTCCCAGAACAGCCCCTCTCTATCAAGTGTTAGACACATTTACTAAAAAAGACAATTAGTGCACGTTAAAACATTTCATTTAATTAAAAACAATCCTCACAGTATCACAAAGGTAAAAGTAATTAAATGTTTTGATTAAACCGCGAAAATAAAATTGAAGCTGGTGAGGTCAATCTGTGCATACCACATAGTTCTTCATTTTTAAAGGATACTAATGGAGATTTGAATTGGCTTTCTGATTACACAATTTATCCTGTAAATAACTATCACACTGATCTGGGCACAGCTAAAGGTCAGTTTAGAAAGCTTATTTTCATTGTTAAAAACTGGTAGGATGTATCATCAATATTTTGAATTTCAATGAAAAAGACAAAAGCACAAATATTCAAATTTCTTCTATCTTCCAGGGCCTGTCTGTTCTCCAGCTTTACAAACAATACCTTTAGCAAACACCTGGCTCCTTGCATGAGCATGACAGAACAAATCCACTGCCTTTTACAAAATGTGGATGAACTGTTGATACAACCAAGAGCTCCCCCAAACTCTCACTTGTAAGCTTCCCACACAACACAAAGATGGTGGGCCATATTCTCTCTCCAGCCAGCAGGAATAGCCTTCAGCACCCCACTGAAGCCTGACTGCAGACTGTCAGTGAGCTCTGTTGCAGGTAGTTCATAAATTTCCTGTTGGAGATGTTGGGCACATCAACTGCTTGCTATGAGAAGCTGAATGGAAAAGAGAAAAACCCCACAAAACAAAAGAACAGAAGAAAAATCTGGAAGGAAATTCACAGTAAGCCTTCTTCATTTAAAATTAAGTGTGGTAGAATAAACCATCACCACAATTTTTTTAAACTTATCTGCTTTTTTTCTTTTGGTCTTCTTCACAAGGCTTTCAAAGAGAAGCAACATATAGCTTAACTTTTCCAAGACTGGGCTTTAGTTCCAGCTCTCTTAGGAAGACACATAAGAAGTTATTCATAGGAACAAAACAGAAGAACCAAAACCAAACCAAATTACTCATTTCTTGGCATTCAGATAATAAAAATGCTCTAGAGAGATAAAAACAAAACTTCATTTTTTCATTAATGTGCCCCTGTGCAAGAAGGTAAAATCCACTACTCTGGACAACTTTTATTAATTTCATTTTTACTATCACAGTTTGATGCCAAAATACATTTTTCTCAAAGAAATATGCACTTGGATCAGTAAAGCCAACATCATTTTTACCAATGAATTCAAAAAAAGCAAGATTTAGGCCATGGTGCGGAGCATATCTATGTCCAGTTATTTTGAGAACATAAATTAACGTTGAAGCATCCATCTGGCATAGCAGATCGTTTGGTGTACTTCATCCCCTGCTAATTAATGATTAGCTCTACTAGGTAACAAGAGAGTTTCCCAGCAGGTTTTCCAGTTTCAGAGGACAGGGAGGACAGGCTGCCTGTTTGCAGACTTGACCAGTAAGGGCTCACACTGATCTCAGTCCTTTGAAAATCCCACCAATGAAACTGGATTCACTGTAGTAGGCAGCAAATTCCTCGGTGAGAAACATTTTTGAGAGTTGTTTTAATTTATGGGTTAAAAACTGTCTTTTTGTGAAAGACTTGGAGGTGTCAAAACTCTTCTGATTTGAAAATATGGAGAAAAATAAAAGAACCAACAAATTCTACAAATCCCCAGAACCAAGCCTGCAAAACAGCATAGCTATCACAGCAAAGGCTGAACACACTGATTCCCAGACTCGGCAGTCTGGGTCCCTTGGACCAGGTCACCTTGCAGCACACAACTGAGCCGCTCGAGGCAGGGATGGCAGCCAGGCACCTTACACTCAGCCCTCTTCTGATGCAGCAATGCTTGAGGGACCTTCCCAGGGCCTTCTGCTTATAAAGCTCTCCCTCATCCCCAAATATAAGCTCACAAGAGCAACACTTGGGATGGAGCCAGGTGGCTCATGCTGCAAGTGCAGAGTGATCACACCACAGGATGGGCAAGGACATTCCAGTGTTAGCCTCACTTCTTATCCCAGCTACCAAGAAAACTTGCTGAAAGCTGAAAACAGAGTTCCACAACTCTGAAAATGCAGAAAGCTCAAGAGATTTGTTTGATACACCTTTGTATGCAACATACCCTGGGAAGCACTTCAACAGGAAATAAAAGAAGTTAATCTGCTGAAGCTCACATGCCAATGTATTTCCTGCAGTATTGCTGGATTTAACCACTGCTAGACGTTCATCTGCAGTTTTTTCCAACTGCAAACTTGTGCTGCTGCAGGAGCAAACACAGCCCTGGGGAAGCTGCAGAAGAGTAGAGTAGAGTAGAGCTTCCCTGCCCCGACTCACTGGGTGCATGTCTCTGCCTGCACTCACAGTGCTGCCTTGGGCCCGAAGTGGAGCTTTTCCAACAAACCCAGGAAGTCAGAAGTGCTTGTGTCAGGAACTGGGGGCTTAACTTACTTGAAACACTAACAATAAGGAAATTATTGCACATGAAAAGGCTCTTTAAGCATTTGTATCTCAGTTCAGCAAGGTAAAGGGACATGATGATTTTACTCCTCTGTCTGAACTGGCATGTTTGCATAAGCAAACAAGTCAAAATGCAAAACAAGCTTGAGGATTAACAATTTTTCATCAAAATCCACTCATGTTTCATGGTTTAACCCTGGACAGCAACTCAGCCCCACATAGCTACTTGCTTCCTCCCCCCACAGTGGGATGGGGAAGGGTAAAAGACAAAACTTGTGAGCTGAGATAAAGGCAGTTTAATAGTGACAGCAAAAGCCACATGGACAAGAAAAGCAAACCAAACCAAGGAATTCATTCCCACTTCCCATTGCAGGCAAATGTTTGGGCATCCCCAGGACAGCAGGATTCCATCCTATGTAAAGGTGACTTGGAAAAACAAATGCCACCACTCTGAATGTCCACCCTTCCCTTCTTCCCCCTGCTCTGTATGCTGAGCATGACACGATGGCATGCCACGTCTGGGATGGCCCTGTGGCTGGTTGGGGTCAGCTGTCCCAGCTGTGCCCCCCCCCCCCACCCCTTGTGCACCCCCAGCCTCCTCACTGGTGGGGTGATGAGCAGAAAAGGCCTTGGCTCTGTGCAAACACTGCTCAGAGGTAATGAAACATCCCTGAGTTATCATCACTGTTTCCAGCAGAAATCCAAAACACGGTCCTGTACTGGCTGCTGTGAAGAAAACTAATTGTATCCCAGTCAAGGCCAGAACACCACATCATAAAAACATTCAAAATACACTTTTTAGGAAATACAGTGTTCATGGAAACTACCTTTCCAAATTACATTTATCTCCTCATCAAAACTGCATGCTAAGAGAAGTCTTAATGATCTGCACAAGCACTTTAGGGCTGGGACCATCTCTCCCAAATCACACCTGATGTTGCTTATCACACTTCAACGTGGCACAATCACAAACAAAAACCAAAATCAGAAAGACACACAAAACCCTCAACAAACAAACAAAATCCCCCCTAACAACCTCCCAAAACGCCACAAGTGCAAGTGATCTGCAAAGATCTCTTATGAGCCAATGAGATACTCCTCAAAACAGAAGTTGATTATATACTGTAGTAATTAAATAAGCAACCCAGTTCTTTGTCACAGGGCTCCCAGTGCACTGCACAGGATCTGACTCCTGAGAGGGCATGTAGACAACTGCTCATTTTTGAGAAAAGGGAGCTGCTCTCTGTATCTATTTCTTAAATATCTGATGTCAAAAAACAAGGACTTTTAGTCCCTAGGGTCACCACAAAGCTGCCTCAGGCCAACAAGAAGTGTGTATAATGCAAGATGTGGGAAAGAAGTACTGTTTGGCTTATATGTTCACAAATAACAGATGAATGAATTTAAAATATCTCCTACAGAGTGTGAAATCATGGCAGAAAACATAACATTCTGATACGTGAGCTGTGGTCAGCCTGGCCTCTTACAAGGAAAGCAAGGCACCTATACTCATACTGGGTCAGGGTCCTGAGCTTCCCACCTGTAACAGGAACCAAAGCCTGCAGTACAAGGGAGGTATCATATCGTATGTGCTGGCCAGCCACCAAATCAGAGATGTGATGCAGAAGCTGCTGGAAGAATTGGGTGTAACTTTAAAAAAAATGCCTGTCACAAGGAAAACAACTTCAAACCAAAATGCCTTCATCACCCAACTCTCCTGCCTGTGCTCAGCCACTGAGGTATGCTGAACCTCAGCTGAGCACAGGGCTCCAGTCAAGTGATCCTTGGCCATGAAGTGAAGTCTCACGAATGACCAAACACTACTAGCACATAACAATGGCCCATAACTTGCCCCCACCCCCAAGTATAGAGATAGATAATGAGGCTTATGTGGCCTCAGTACCACCCCAACTTCTGGGTTCTATTTTCCCCCCTGCTCACACTCCCCCATCAAATTCCAGGCAACTCAAGCTTTGCAGTGCTGTAACACAGCAGCACCACAGCTCAGAGGAGCATGACATGAGGAAAAGATCAGTCACTCTGCTACAAAGGGATGCAAGCTATGGCCCATGTTACGCTGAGGCAGGACAAGCCTCCTGTGACTGTCAGACAAAACCTCCTGGAAGACAGAAATGCAAAGATCAAGGTTAGGAAAAAGAAATTAAGTGTTGTAGAAGGGAAGTGGTTCCCCCAAGCAGCTCCAAAGCGCCCCTGAAATAAAACCTGCACATTTATCACACATGTATGTGTCCACTGGCTAGAGAAGATCCTGGTTCTGGTCAAAAGACCACAGAAGCCAGCCCAGCACATGGCACTTACAGAAGGTGGCCACTGGGCAACCCTGTCCACCATGCTGAAAGGTTTTATGAAGGGCTCAGCCTGGGAGCTCTTCAAACAGAGATTTCATGGAAGTTACTTGTTGATGGTACTGTAGATCTTTTGTAATACAGAAGTGCGCAGCCATTTATCTATTAAAGCACCAGCCAAAATGATAGGAGCAGTTATAATCCTTCAACTGCACATGCTCAAAACTTGCAAAAATGTCTATTCCAAAGGCAGGAAGGGAGATTCCTTTCTCCATCATTTATTTGCTTGCTGTTCCGGTTTCTTCTGCTGGTTAGCTGCGGCGGCGTGGCAGGAGCAGCGAGCCCACCGCCTCCCCAAAAGCGTGCTCCTAGGGGGGAGATCTCCACGGTCCGCACGCTCGCGTGCCTGGATAGCAGTCGAAGGCTGGCGAAAGCAGATGCGGGAGGAGCTTTTGTACGACGTTCCCAGGAATTTACTGTCCTCACTGGAAGGGGGGGTCAGGGATGAAAGCCGGAGAACAAAGGAGGGTCCAGAGTTTAAAGCCTAGGGACAAGGGCGGAGCAAAAGAACTGAGGGCCAAGGATCGGAGGGTTCAGGGGTGGTACAAAGGCAGGGCTTCAGAGCAATAACCAGCCAGGGTTCGGGGGAGGAGGGGTAAGGCAAGGGAACCAACCGCGGAGCAGAGAACACAGAACTTTCTAGAACTGGGGTGTGAACAAGGGATGACATAACTAGACATATTAACGTAAAACCGCAAGGGACTGTGGGAGGATGTCCCTTATATGGGGGGTCTCATCCCAACGACACTGTGTTGCATCCCACGAGATGATCGGGGATGCTGAGATGGAGCGTCACTGGGATGAGATGCCCATAAAAGGAACATCCTCCCACAGTCCCTTGCAGTTTTGTGTTATCCCAGTTATGTCATCCCTTGTTCTCTCCCCAGTTCTAGAAAGTTCTGTGTTCTCTGTTCCCTGGTGGGTTAAATTGTAACTGCAAAATTATACCCAATGGGGGCAAACAATGAAATAGAGAATTGTGTCCACACAGAGCGAGCTATGGAGTTTAGAGCATAGCTCCTAATGTTTTGTTGTCATTACACTATGAAGAATAAATTCAAATCTAGAGACTTACCAAACACTTTTAGGCATTTAAAATTTTTTCTTTGCTTTTTTTGTTTTGAAAGATTAAGTCCCATGCTTTCTTACTGAGAGGATGCCAGAAGGAAGTAATTAGCCTTCATATCATGGCTGAAAACAAAGCCCTAAATCACACATGCTCTAGTGTCAACAGAAGGAGATTATCACAAAATGACCAAAAATCTGCTTTATGGCTGAAACCTTAGTAAAACTAATCGAAAAAAAAATAGCAGTGTAGAAAGGAGTCAAAGAGCCTCCATTAGTTTTTGGGCTGGCTTTACTAAAAATATTAAAGTCAGCCAGTGCACAACTTAGTCAACACTGGGCTACATTTAAGCTCATCTTGAGATGCTAGTCCAGTGGAGTACTTGGAGAAGCAAAGTTTTTTCTTGACCCCTTTCCTGATGCCAGTTTTGTTGGGGATGAGCCTTCCTGCTCTTTTGTGGTAAGAAGTACGCAGGGCTGCCACCTTCTCTACCAAGGAGGTGGGAAGAAAAATTAGTTCCAAGTCCTCCCAAGACAAGCAAACCAGCCAATTTACCCCAAAACCTAAAACTTATCCCAAGCCTTGCCCACGGGGGTACTGGTGCCCTCAGGCAGAACTGCAGCAAACAAGTTCCTTCAGACAGCCTTCCCTTCAAGGCAGGAGGGCTCTAGCAACTGAGACGGAGAGAGCAGACAGGAAAGCAAGAGACTCCTATACTTTCAGGAAGAGAAAATACATTTGGATAAGCATTAGAACAACATGAGGAGAATCTCTTTAAAGTACAGGAGACTGTTGAACAAGGGCTCCAAATCACAACCATGCAGTGACTGCCCAGAACAGTATGATAGATGGTGGTGTCATCATCATCATCATCATCATCATTGGGAGGGACAGACCCAGCCCTAGTGCATCAATCTCAGAGAACTCAGCACTGGGGTGGGACACGGGCACTAGCAGGTACATCCCTTGCTGAAGTTCCATGAGGACCAGGAGTCCCTAGCACTGGCGGCAGCTCCAGTCCACTGCCTCAAATGCAGACAGAGACAACAGAAAAACTGTAAAGCTGGAGAGAGACCAACAAATTGATATGCATATTTAAAGGTACAGGCATGTACAACAAACTAGAAGCTTCTGACTGCAGGCTACCTGTGCTCTTTGCACCACTGCCCCTCCAGCTCCCAGAAATAACTGGCTGTGGGAGACAGGATAATCTTTTCATTCACTAAGGAGAGGGGAAGGGAGAATGTTGTCCCAGCCCAAGTGGCACAGAAGGTAATAGTTCTGCTCTTCTGTCTCTTATTTTAACAAAATAACTTATTCAGCAAGGCATGCCTACTCTTAAATGCTATTCAACAACTATCTGTGAGCTCTGGGACAGCCCTGTCCCTTCACAGGCAAGAGCACTACACTAAAACATTACCTACCTAAAAAAATCCCCTACCAGGCCCTGTGTTTTCAGAACTAAGTTTATAAAGAGACGAGACCTTCTGTAATATTATCAAAAATTCAACTGACACAAAAACCAAGTTGTGTTTTCTTCAAGATGATCTCCCCTCAAAAACCTACTAATGGATTTTTGCTGAAAGGTCTATGGATTAATCCACCTCTGTCCCTGCAGCAGGCCAATAAAGCCATACACAAATCAGCAGAGCAAGATGCTGCACTCAGCAGATACCAGAACCGCACAAGCTACAAAATACAGCACAGCCAAATGTAAAGGAAAGGAGGTTGCAGATAAAAGTACCTTTTTGTTATGCCCTTTTCTCTTACAAGGTACTCCTGAAATTAACTCTAGCCCAGAATGTTTTTACACCATTTCATTTTCAGATTGCAGCTCAGATTATTTTGAAGCAAAAGTACCACAGAAAGATGAGCACTGCCATTCACCGTTGCAAAAGGGTGGGAAATTATTTTAAGGTCAATAAAAGCAGAGGTCTCTGTAGGTATTAATTTCCCTCTCGCAGAATTTATCCACAGTCATAGAATTCCTCAATTTCTAACTGTGCCAGTAGCGTAAAGAGAGAAAAGCAGCAGCACTTACCCTGGCACACAAAGCAATTGAGCAAGGTCCACGCTACATTGACCCTGCCATCTGGACAGTGCAGAGGCATTTCCAGCATTATCCTGTATAATCATGTAAAATTGTATTCTGATGAGAGAGGCCAAAAATTCTGTGCTCCAGAGATCCAGCTGATAACAGCAATCAATCAATCTCCCTTTATGGATGCAAGATGACACATATCACACAGAGATGTCCATATCACTGCCTCATAAACATGAATAAATTGTCACACTGTCTTGCACATTTTTCAATTCACCCATCCTCTGGAGTGTGAGAAAAGAAGAAGTTAAGAAGCTGATCCTCTATCCCCAGTGAAAAACAGAAAGGACTTTGTTGAGGGCTGCTGTATGCGCAGGATTAGGCCTGAATGATTTGCCAAAGGCTTTACAACAAATTGGTTGCTGAGCTAAGAATAGAAGCTGGGAATCCTGGTTCCTGGTGCTGTAGTCGCTACACAACCCCTGCCTTCTCCCAAAGAGGGCACTCGGGCACACAACTGGACTTGGATGGAGCAAGAGGACAGAGTGCCCTTGAGAGGCTTCACTCAGGAATCTTCCCCCAGCTAAAATGCAAGAGCCCTGAGCTGGAAACTATTAAACAGCTGTAGCTTCAGCTCCTGCTTCAGCATTACACACCAGCATTATCAGCTTCCTTCCTTATGCCAGGAATGCTGCAGTAATTTGCCTTCTCAGACTAAAGAGAAAGAATAATGAAAAAGATGATTGTGTGTCTGTGTGTGTATAAGAAAAGGAGGGAGAGAGAAAGAGAGAAGATTAAAGGCTTTGCCATTACATAGTTTAACCTTCTGAAAACAGATCTAGTAATCCTGTATCAAGACTGTAACTTCAGTGACAGTTTTATCGTGGCATTGATCTGGCCCACAGTACTACTACCACCTATATTGCAAGTTCCCAGCCTGCATTCCAGCTCCTTGCACAGTCTCTGCCCCAAGAAGGCTGCTCAGCTACATCTGACAACCTCAGTGCTACAGCAGCAAAGGCTTTAGCCAGCTGAGCACTTCACCACATTTTGGGAAGAACCAAACACCTCCAAGGCCTGAGATATAAAAGACTCAAAATGAGATTCCCTCAACAACAAAAAAAATATATATACAACCATCTCCCACACACCCTGACATAACAGGGCTCTACAGGGCTTGAGAGAGCCAGTAGAACAGTTATGATATGTTGAAACAAGACAAGGAATGAGTGGCAACATACTGAGGAACCATCAGTACAGAATCTGCAGACTCTTTCAAAAGGCAGCAAGTTAGAGACAAACACTCAGTGAAGGAACCAAAATTGTAATCTGAAAATGAGTAAATACAATCCCCCAAACCCCAAGCACTTAGTTTATTCAAGGACCAACTGCTCAGACCAAGAAAACCAGATTAATTTCGAAAGAAAATGACCAAGGGACATTATGGGGTTCTGAGAAATCCAGCAATGAACCAGTTAGCCAGACTATGAGATAATTCCACTGAAGCCAGTCTCCCACGAAGACTTTTCCCAATTTTGGATGCAGGCATTATATTCAATTCATTAGTTTGGTGCCATGTAACTATACGACACTGATTTTCTATAATGCATCAAGAAGGAAACGTGCTCCCAGCCAGTAATCTGGGGAGGCTAGAAACATTTCAGGAGGAGGATCCATGTGGCCATACAAACGCATGGGTAAAAATACCAAAAGTAACATTACAGAGCTTGTTGCTTCAAATCTGTCGGTATGCAAGCCCGGACTGAAGTTTACCACTGGTTTAACAGACATAGTGAAGGTATGAAGGCCAAGGTGAAGCAGTTTTGACAGATTTCCTGGGAAGCTCCAGTGCCAGGGCATTCATTCTGTGGGGAAGGGTGTTACCTTCATGGGAATCAACTCACACAATGTCAAAGTAATAATTTTGTGCTGAGGTGAATAAATGGCAGGGGAAGGAGGGGAAGGGAATCTTTTAGATTAAATCATAGGCAAGCTTTCACCACAGCAGAAATTCAACAGAATGCCAAGGTTTCCAAGCAAATCACTGCTGACCTGTCCAAAGAAAAGCTGAAGCGCAATTTACCGGGTTTCTGTAAAATAAGCTTCATTTTTGACTGAAGTTGCAAAAAGCAAAGATACAACTGCTGTGGAGTTTTCGTTGGTGCATGAGGCTTCATTCTAGAGCTGTGTAAACACTGGGCAGCATCTTCTACTTGAAGAACTGAACAGAATTGTACTGCAAAAAGCAAGTAACACTTGAATCTACCAACAGATAGGTACAAAGCCTGTCACTTCCAAATACATTAATGTCAATGTGGCCACTGCTTATGACTGACTCAAGATTTCTGCTGTTGTATGGGCTTAGCTTGCTCATTGTCTATAAAAAAAACATTGAGTATTGGGCCATGCTCCTGTTAACTTCTTCCTCAACTGAGAGTATTGCTTGGATTACAATGAGCCTGTATTGCTCCCAGCTGTAAAACAACTATACAAGTACCTGAAAAAAGGACAAAATGAGGCTCCAAAATGAGCCGAGATCCAATGATTTAATCTTTATCAAATCCTTGCCTCCAAAATGAGGCAAACATTCGGTTTGATAAAATATCGGTAAGATAAAATGACTGGATGATTTTACCACAGTTATTTGAGCAGTAGCAAAGTTCAGACTTTCCTGCTCTAAACAACAGCAGTATGAAGAGGTCAACCCTAGTCACCTGCACCCAAAGAATTGATCTCTTCACCTTGGCCTTAAACAACAGATGTCTAGAGAACATGTTTCCTTCAATTAAAAAAAAAAAAAAAAAAAAAGAA
>WAAG01072757.1:0-26215 GCA_013390105.1 Tichodroma muraria
AACCAGCAGAGCACCTTCTGTGAGCTGGAAGTGTCCATCTAAGTTCACTGGAGGAAGGCGAGTTTGCAAGAACACCTTTGGTCAAGTCAAGTAATGTTAGGCTGGAACATCAGGCTGAATTGTATATAAATGCATGGGTCAAAAAACCTTAGAGGCTGTCAACCCATCAAGGTACCCTTGATAGAAAAGTCTACACTAACAGTGTAAAAGTTTACCTGAATCTGGCATTATGGACCACAGAGTTCTGTAAGATAACATTCCTGATTCAAAGCCCAGANNNNACTTTGCTGTGTAACACCTAGCGGCAACATGGGGAATCTGCAGTGTCTTTGGCCACAAATGGTGCTCGGATCAGAGAGTAGTCATGTACTCGATGAAGGAAAAGAAAACGCCTACAGAGATGCAGAGGAGGCTTACAGAGTCAGAAATCATGCTGTGAGCACTATTTCAGTAAGTCTCAAGAAGGCTTAAGGGAAGCTACCGGCAATGTTTTGAAGAAGGAAATAAGGGACTCTGATCACCCAAGCTGTGTGCACCAAGACATGAGGTGGCCATTCTCTCTATGAATATAATTGCATTTTCATGTGTACATATGTATAGCAACATTCCACACTCATAACCAGATTTTTTTTTTCCAAAAATTTGCATTACAAAATATTCCAAAGAAGGTTTCATTTTAGAAAGGCAGAAACTTCCCACTGCAACAGAAGCTGTGCGTAAATAAGTGCCCAGTGAATGAAGAAAGCCTTAATATCCTTTTGCAAATGTACTTCATGATTGTTAGTGAGGACAACAGCTCTGCTCTCACTTCTGCAGAATTAAATATTAACTACCCAAGGTGTGTTTTAACAGCCTCTTTATTTCAGAGCAGCAATGAAACACGAATCGTATGTGACTCTAGAGGGAACAAGGTGAGGCTTCGCTTGGAGGACAAAGTCACAAGAAAGCAGAAATGTCCTGCAGCATGGCAGTCCAGATGTGGCAGGGAAAGTAATTCAGCTCATACAAACAGAGATATTTACTGAGACATTCAGCGGCCCAAGGAAGTCATTACAGATAAGCCACAAAACTTCTGAAAACACAGTTACAAGGATGAAACATGAGAGACAGTGTGGTGCACCTTGAGAAAGCACCCGTGAGTACCTTTCCAAGGGGTCCTCTGGGGATTTAGCTGAGTGACTGACATAAAGTTTAGAGAAGTGCACCTTTTAAACCCACAGGGTTTTACATAGTCAGGTCACACAGGGCTGGCACGTACAGTACCTACAAATTACTACTAAATTCATAACTTCTCACTGGATTGCTCAGTACAGCACCATGTTACAGTGCTTCCCAGTTTGAGCTCTGAATTCAAAGGACTGTACGTACGTCTGGCTACTGTTTTCATATTAAAAATTAAAGGGCACCTTCACAAAATGGCATAAGAATAGGGCAAAATTTACATATGCGCTCATAAAAGTTTACATCCTGCTCCATGCAACAAAACAAAACAAAACAAAACAAAAATATTAGCATATAAACCTGACTTTGGGAAAAGGATGGAGTACCTACATCTCACACTCACTTTGATCAACCAATTTAGGGGGGCTGAGGTCTGTGCAGTTCATTCCATCCCCGTTTTGCTGGCTGGCCATGACAGGAAGTCTGGTTGTTGTAAGTTAGCATCAGACATTGCAGAACTGAGCTGCTAAAGGGAAGACCTTATTTGAAAAGAGCAAGAGGCTACACACGTTCATTTTTTCATTTGACCACAGAAACCAAGCTTCATGTATTCAGCTGAAGACTTACACAAAGATCTCCTGGCTAATAACTGAAATACAGCCACTTCAAAACACACCAAAAAAAAAGGTGAATTTTAATGCTCCTTTGTGAAGCTGCAACATAAAGAGCAAGAAGTGGATTCACTTTGCAATGACATATTGTTCTTTAACAGTAGTCAGAATACAGAAAGCAAATGACAGAACAGAAACTCAGGGTCTTCAATCTGAGTTTATTTATTACTTTAAGTCTGAAACAGTAAGGAAATTCAGACAAAAATTCTGCTAGCAGTAAGGAAAACAAAGGTCCCTACTAGAAATCAGCAAGATCAAGTCCAGTATTCAAGCCAAATTAAGCACTCATTTCACACTCCTCACCAGAATATATAGATGCTCTTCACTTCCCCCAGAGAGGTACAGACCTGTAAATGTTTATACCATCTTCTCCAATGGGGAAAAAAAGTTTTCCACCACAGAACAAATTCACATTGTTCCATGAAAAACAAGATTGATAATAAGATTCACATAACAATTCTACTAAACAAATGACTTAGCTGTTTAACCATAGGAAAAAAAAATCAATGTTTAAGAATGTGAGCCACAAGCATGACCACTATCATAAGTGTTAGTTTTTGAAGTTCCCTAATGTATCTGACAGCCACAAGGATGTACAGCATCAAAATTTGCTCTCTTTGGCAATCATTTTAGCAAAGATTTTAAAAGCAACATTATCAAAATTTAATTTCAAGGCAAAGATGCTGCTGGATAAAATTCACTAAATAAAACAACGAAGATAAAAAACCCTAACCCATGTTAGGTAGAACAGCACTGCCTGTGGCAACAGACAGAAGGTTGCCATCAGATTAAACTACAGATCCCTGCATTTCCCCTCACCCTGTCAGTTGAATGTGGCCTGACCTGGTGCTGTTACCTACACAACCCTATTACAGATGCACTGCTTCTGTAATGAGCTTTGATCATTAAATATCCATGTGCAACATTTGGCAGAAACTAGTGATTCCTGCTTGGCAGTATAACGAAGTGTGAAAGCACAGGACAATCTTACAGATTAAGAAAAAACAGAGCAGCTCCCACAGGTTCTTATTCTACTTTTAACATGAATTAACTAAGTCTGGTTTTAGTTTCTACACTCCCTTTACCTGTGAAACACTAAAATTCAACTTTATGTTTGGGTTTTTTAATCATGTTCTAGATGACAAATTCTGTAAAATCTCCCCTTTTCAGCAGGGAAGAAAACCTCAGGTGAACTTAACACTTGGTAACTCTTTTCTGTTGGTTAAATGAAAAATCAGCAATGCTAAATGACTTTGAGATGGCAAACATTTAAGAAGTGGTCCTTTTTTCCTACAAACACTGGGAAAATATTATTACAAGTAAAACTAGTGCAGTGAGACAAAGCGAAATGAGCAGCTCACATTAATTCTAAAATAACATGTTATGCATTGTCAAACATAGGTTTCTGTTATAAATGAAAAGATGCAAGACAGTCCTCTCGCATCAATAAAGGTCTGGGCTGCACAAAATAGAAATGGCTGCTATTGTTGCACTGTGGTGTGTCACGAGAATAAAAAACTTCAATTTAAGGGTAGCCTTATTCCCCTGCTTCGTAATTCTGCAATTACATTGACATGATGTCTGCATCTCTGCCACTCCCTAATCCAGGTACTGCATCCTCTGAGAAAGTTTTCAGAATAAATTAATACGAACATTTCTCTTCCCTTTTCTCTTTCAACCCTACCTACACCCTGACCTCTTGCTCTGCATACAGAAAGAGCAGTTCTACAGCTGATATATTATATAACTTTTTCTAAATATGGCCCTCTGATGCTTTAAACCTATTTCTTGTTTGCACAACTAAATCATCAATAGATATTTTTATTATGGAGTCTTTTGCAATAAATAAAGAACATGAAAAAACAGGTGATCTTTCTTTTCCAAAAATTAAGGGATTAAAATATGGTTTATATAATTTTACAAAAGCAGGTCACCTCTTCACATAAAAAAAATAATAAAATTCCTATGTATTTGAAAACAGAGAAATCATTTTCTGTCCTCAAATAGAATCTTCCTTGAAATGAGCATGCTTGTATTACAGAGAATCACACACTTGCACATTCAAGGATTGCACCACAGATTTCTGAGAGTATAAATTCTCCTGGCTGTGAATCATCCCTTCACTCAAGGGATTCTTGGAAGAATATGCAGAAACTCACACATTTTCCAGTGACTAATCCAACTCTAGTCACCGTGAGCTTTCCCTTAATAATTGTCCTGAAAGCACTTTGCATCTGAGAGAGAATGGAATATCCATAACGGATCAGCTTCCTGGAGATTTACACCTTGCCACCTGCTTGCTCTACAAGCTTAAATATCCTAACTTTGGGCCCTAATTTATTCACGTGCATATAAATGCTATGCCACAATTTGGGAGGCCTTATCTGGGAGTTCTGGAATGGCCTCCCAGACAGCAAACCCCAGGTGTCAGCCTCACAGCCGTGTGTCTTTGCAGAGTCCCGGCAAATCCTGCCCTCCCTTGGCCACCTCTCCCTTCCCCTCTGCTTGTCACAGCTGTCCCAGTGTGCACAACACCCCCCACGGTGTGGCCAGCCTGGGACAGTCTGAGGTGGGGAGAACCGACCCCAGGTGTGTGTGACCCAAGGGCACCCATCCAGACCCACACACAGTTGTGTAAAGGTTAAACACACAATAAAAACACGCAGCAGAACCATAAGGAGGCAACACACTGGAGCAGACCATGCTGGCAAGTCACAGCTTCACAGTTACCCACCCAGTATGCGGGGATTAGTTTCTGCAAGAAAAGGGTCCATTAGAAATTAAACAAGGAAATCAAATCCTTCTGTACGAGGAAACCAAACCTTCCTTCTCTCAAGCGAAAACAAGTTCACTCTCTCAAACGCCTATCTGGGTAGACAGAGGAGACTAACCTTGCAATTTAACTGCTTAATACTGGGCTGTGAAAACATCACCTCAAACTTATGTCATGCACAGTCAGAAATACAGTGCCTCTTGATCCACTGTTGAAATAGCATATCCTTCTCTAAAGGACACAACCAACCCGTGTCCTTTCATTTAGGGGAAAACACAGAGGTTTCTCCCCAGTTCCTTTCTGTTAGAAATTCCTTTTGTATATGGCAACTTAAGTCTCTCAAAAGGTCAATGTAAAATCTCCAGTACTTGGACACTGTGTGAACTGAACCACACAATGAAAACGGAGACTGTTTAAACCAGATTTCCTATCCTTCGTAAATCCTCACTTCTTACCACACCAAAGACCTGGATCTAGGAAGAGTTTTCTGAAGTTTCTCATCCAGAAAAACATATTTACACTGAGCAGGAAATAGCCTTCATTTTAGCAACTCTTTCACTCTATTCTAAACAGATATGCTGGCAAGTTTTCAACAAAAGGGGCCTTTTCATGAGCAATGCAATTTAAAAAACGCAGTAATGCCACTTCTGGGCCCATGGGGTTGTGTAAATATTTACGTAAGAATAGCTAATCCTACATCTCCCCCTTGCCCCAGTCAATTTATTCCAGAATAAGAGTAGCTGCCTTTTTGTTATTGTGAGGCTTAACTTAAATCACTTCCAAAATAATATTAACCAAACTTGAAAAAGGTCATTGTAATAAATATAACTCTGGCTTAGAGGAATTTGAGTGTTCTTCAAACATTTACAGTCCATCAGCAAGAAAATCAGCACTATGACATCCTAAATTCCCAAAACTACACAGGGCAGTTAGGGAGAGGAAAAAACCTCTCTTTTTTTTTGATCTCCAAAGGGAGAGTATTAAAATAAAGTATAAATGTTGAACTCCATATTTGCTACCTATTAGCAGCCTATTTTTGTGTCCCAAAGTTAAAGAACTCTCCTCACTATCTGATTTAGAAACACGAACCCATAGCAGATGCAAACATTGATTTTTCTGCCTTCTGTAAAGAGCAGTTGCCAAACTTGAGTTAAAATAGCACACACGGAACAGGAAACCATCTTAACTTTCCCACTCGGACTGAATTTTAATTCTTTTTGGACTGACACACACGCAAATAGCAACCATTAAGATCACATCATGAATATTAGATTTTGTACAGCATAAGTGTATTAATATAATACTTGAGATGATAATTCTCTGCCCACAACCACTTTAAAAAAAATCAAAAAACAAAAATGTGGGTTTTATTTGTCACAAAGCCAACACAATCCACCAGCATGTATTTGGGGTCATTCAAACATATATCCATATTCAAGAGGCTGCTCTATTCTATTATCAAATAGGAAAGCTTCAAATCCATCATTTTTCCACTTTTCAAGCAAAAAGAAAGCCTGAGTCTCAGTCAAAAGAAGCAACAGCAACATACAAATAACTAACTAAATAAAATACTTCCTTCCTCTTCAGCAAAAACACTGTCAGCAAGTAAAAACTGCACTGACTTTCATTTCTAGTAGACCAGATATGGTTCATGGTGAGTTGGAACCACTGTTCATATCATATTCTGGAACAATACCTGCAAAATACAGCTTGCTGGGGCAGATTCATTACTTTTTAAGATAATAAAACAATATTTTGCGTATCTGTGCTTTGGACTAGGACGTATTTTCAGACTTAAATTTCCCATCGTTATACACATCACTGAAGTGTTGCTCAATTAAAAAAACTGCTACAGTACTACAATTTTTGTGGAGAGGCAGATGGCCTCTGGGTAAGTCACAGGTCTGGAGCAATATTCCCTGTTCTAGCAATGACTGTCTGTGTGTGGATCTGGAAGCCAAGTCATTACCTTGATGGATCACCCAGGTTTAAGAGCCAAATTACAATATTCACCTTCTTTTAAAAGCATTAAAATCCATGCACAGAGCAAACTGGTTAATTTATTACCACAAACACACACCACCCCTAGAAAGCTTTGGTAAAAGGTGATTACAAGACAGGACTGAAAAAAGCTGACCCCAACATGTGGAATGCACAGTCTGTTCAGCTTTAAATTTGTCCCCTCTGGGCAAATGGCTACTGACAAGACTTCCACGCACAGAGATTGGTTTGGCCAGAGGACTCTGAGGTCTCTCTCCCTCACTGAGTGGTCACTTTCTGCTATGTTTTAATCTTATTGCCCTGTGTGTAAACCCCAGGCTTTATTTGCTAAATAATATTCAAGCACTGCTCTCATAACTGAATTCTACGTGCCCTCTCAGGACTTCTTTTTTGGCACAGTACCAGCAATACACTTGTACTTGCATTCACACACATCATTATGGGAAAGGATAATTGCCCTCATTTGTCATGTAAGAAACCGGGGCAATGAAAGACTATGATCCAGAGTACCTGTTAATTGGGTGTCCAGACCTGTTTCTTTTTGCTTTTCCCTGGAATACTGCATAGGACCATATTTTCACCACCAGTGATAAAAACATCCTCCCAGACAACCAGTCCTTATTGCCACTATATCACATTTCCAGTTGCAGGTCCAGTCTCCACAAGGAATGAGACACGAATCAATGGAAACAGTAGCAGAGATTTAATACTTTTAAATCTGGAGCATGAAGAGAAACTGCTCAGACAATCCCAAAATCATGCAAATTCTCAGTGCCTGTCTTTGCAACCTTACAGACCAATGGGTTTTTAACTTACCATGTATTTACCAAAAAAAACCAAAACCTTCTAAAAATCCACACCTCAACAGACTTTCCAATCCATTTTTGAATTCTAACACTTCAATAGACACTTTTTTTTTTTAAGTTAACAGAGAAGCCGGCCAAATGATTCTGGCATTTCAGACAAACTGTTCATTTCTTTATTGAGGACAAACACTACTTAGCAGCTGTAGAGTAAAATCATGCTCACAACAATTAAAAAAAAGTTACTATATAATCATATGCAAGCACTGTAATTACACTACATCACCCTGAGCTGCACAAATCACAGAAAGTCCAGACTGAGCTTTCTTGACATCAGTTGTGTTCTTAAGAACTGAAGATTAGTCTCACTTTATTCTTCTATGCTAGTTTTTGCAGCCCTATCTAGCCTTACACTCCCCTTCTATTTCCTGATCTTGTAAATAGTGGGGTTAGTCAGTTCCAATATCAACTAAAGAGACAATACCAACTCAGGGCCTTGAAACCACCTCATATCTCACAGCTTCATCCTCCTAAGTCATTGGTACTTTCCAATAATGGTTCTAAATAATGACTTCCATCCCGAGACAGCAAATTGCCCAAGAATACCAAAATGTGAATTCAGTTTCCTCGTATTCGGTTGGTTCTTCTTTTGTTTTTTGGAGAGAAGTGGTAAAGAATAATTACTCACTTGAATTTATAAGACACAATGATGGAAAACAGTCTGTCAATTCAGAGAACAGAAACACCATCATGTTCAAAGATGAAAACTTTGAGAACAAGGCTAAGGATAAAAGCAAGTTAATCATATTTAAGTAGTGTCAGATCCCTAAATAATGAGCTGCAGAAGATTCTTCATCTACATTACAATAATTCAAAATATTCTCAGCAAATTACCAAACTCTTTCAGCCAAAATCTTCGTAACGTTAACAAAAGGCTTGTTAAATTAAAATTTGACAAGTACATCAATTTATTAGTAACTCCAAGTTCAGGTACACATTGCAAATACTCACAGAAACCTTCAATCTTGTCGGCTGTCTTGCTCCATGCTACCTGCCTGGTTTCCATTATGACTTGAAGAGTCCTCCTTTCTGGGCTGCTCTTCTTCAGACTGAATATTGTCATAACAGTTCCCAGTTCCAAGGTCCTCTTGAGCTGACTTTTCTCATACTCAGGCAGCACTCCATAGTCTATATTCTTTCTGGGCATTTTTTCTTTTAAATCAAACTTTTATGATCTTCAGTGTCCTGAAAATAAAAAATATAAGGAAGGGAGAAAATTCAGTATTTAAAACACCATTTTTCTTTCTTTAAAGATCACATTTATGTAGTTAGATACCTATCAGAGACTCCTGCCCATGCAAATGTGCAAGGCAGGTACAGGGCCAACATTAACCCTTGCTGGTTTATCCTGAAAGGAGGTACAAACAGCCTTCACTGAGGGCAGTTCCAGCAACACCAGCTTGTGTAAACTCCTGCACTGTATTAGAATTTAAGCTTGGATGAGACCTACATGAGAATGTAAAGCAGGTAACTGTCCTTTTGAGAACTGTAATGAAGGGAAAATGTGAGTAATACAAACACTGAAGTGCTGGAAACATCTAAACATCAGGTTTTGCACTTTTAAAACTTCATGGCTGTGTTTCTCCTACACAGTCTGCCTTTTCTCACCCACATGTTGGGTGGTACATATCTGTGTGCATACACTTGGGACACATCTTGGCAAGCCAAAAGAGGGATGTGTACAGAGCAGATCTCACAAATATTAGCAAGTTTCTGTGCTCTCTGGTCTCCCACATCACTGCATCAAACAGCTAATTACGAGCCTGATTACTCCTCAGTGAGATTATTTACAAACAGGATGGTCTGCAACCTGCTCTCTCACCCATGAATGAGTATCATTGTCACACAAGTCGCAGGGGTTGCTGCCACACAGCTCCCAGCCACCCCCCTTAACCCCATCCCTGAGCAGAACAGGTTTAAAGAAGCTCTGCGCACGCGGCCCCCAGCCACGGCGTCTCCTCTGCTTCTCTTCCTCTCTCCTCAGACCACTGCTCTCCATCACAAGCAGTTTCAGTTTCCGTGTTCATGGCTAATTCAACTGTGGCACTTCTCGCTTCCCCTTCCTAACTTCTGCCAGCCCTCGCCCCCTCACCCCGTGTCACTGTCTCCTGACTGCTCTTTGCTGCTCCCTCTCACTAACAGCACTAGATTGCCCTTTAATACTGTGTCACCAGCTGCTTGAGGAGCAATCTCTCTGACTTTGAAGCTGTCCGGTGCAATCTTTCCAATCCCTTTTTGAGTTCTACCACTTCAATAAACACTTTTTTTTTTTTTTCCCCTAAGTTAACAGAGAAGCCAGAAGAGTCCCTTCTTACCTCTACACTGCCAACGGTGAGCTTGAAGTGCTCTACAGCAGGAACCACTCCATGGTTTGCAAAACATTATACACAATATTTAATGTTTTTTATTGGCTTGTTACAGTAAAAAAAAAAAAAAAAAAGGCGTATTCTTTCCTTATACTACTGAAAAAATTTATGTACCCCAATCCTACAACTGGGAGGGAGTGAACAACTTTGAAGTATTGTAAGCAACAGCAGATTTATTATTTTCTTTTAGCCATAATGTAACTGATCCTTTTGGACTACCTGCAGATAATCAGATAATCATTTGAATTATGACAGGCCTGAATCTAAAAAGACAGCCATGGTCATCTTGTTACAATGATTTGTTAAAACAAGGAATGAAAGGAGGGGAAAATAAATAATTAAATTAAAATCTTTGAACAGTGTTTGTTTTCTGACCAAAAAAATAGAAACCCTGTCTTCTTGCTTTGCTCCTTTCATTAAAAATCATAATAAAACAAATATGCTGTGATCTAGGACGAGGTTTAAGCACTTGTGCAGCACTACACTGAATAATAAAAAACTGAACTTTTAAATGAGTATAGCTTTTCAAGAGATGATAAATACACATCAGCTGTGCCTTTTACAGTATAAGGTACAGCTGTTAAATGAAATATGATTTAGAAAAAGAACAAAAGAAGTTTCTAAATACAGCTATTCAATGCAGCAGGGTTTTTTAGAGATAACTCCCTTAGCACAAAGGAACTGCCTCTCAGAGGTGGCTTCTTAAACAGTTTCTGTTGAATATAATATACTGGACTTCCCCTTTTAAAGGAGCTCTTTCTCCCAAAACCAGAGAAAACAGTGGATTTAATCTAACTTAACTCCTAAGACATAAGTCAAGTTTTTGACTTAAGGTGGAAAGAATATTGCAATATCTGATCAACCTAACTGACCACTCCTAGACTGTTTTGGTTACCTGCTCCAGTTTAAGAGTAACATCAGAGAGCTGCCTAATAGTAAAAGAACTAACAGAAGCCTTAGGCATTAGACCTTCAAACCTCAGGAGCTGTCTCACACTCACCCACAGGTGCCCCTCAGCCTTCCTTACATGCATCACTGCACAACTATTTAAATTAACAATCTTTCTACCCATTCATGCAGCAGAATTCTGTGATGACCCTCATCACCCCATTACCTGGATGCCTCTAACCCAGCAGAGTGTGAACTACAAGATGCTGTGTGTAATAGAAGCATCACTGCTCTTCTGCTGAAAAGTTACTTAAGTCTAAGTTGGAAAGATACAGCATCACTTACAGGACTCAGCAAGTGAGTTAATAATCACCAAAACATGCCACAAGCTCTGGCTTAGACACAGACATGACTCTTTCCTTCTGAGCATAGGAATTACAGGAGCTAAATTTTGAAGGTGTCCTGTACCATATGCAAAACTTGGATCACTTGTTACTGTTTGTGTAAGACCTGTCTGATAGGTTTTAATTGAAAAGCTTGACTGATTTGGACTAAAATGTCTAAAAGACATACTGCAAGTAACCAAGTGAACATGGACATTAAAAAAAAATAATAATTCTTTTTAATCTATCCTGTCTACTTCGTTTTACTTCGTTTACTTTGGACTTTAACAAACAAACCCTTCGTAGCAGAAGATCAGTATACAGCTCGTAACTCTCTTCATGATAACACAGAGAGGAAAAACTAGAAAAGGCAAAATATAAACATACCAGCTAGCAAAGAATATCTTGGGTAACCACTGATGAATCCATAGTCTGTTATAATTTCACCCACATGACACAGCAGGTGCTTTCCAGACACAGAAAGTCAACCAAGAAGTACAGTCCAAAGTTTGTCTCCAGCCAACTTCAAAATTTTCCCGTGTGCTCTGAGCATTGCAAAATGTGTTGCATCCTCTGCCCCGAGCTCTGCCTTTGTGTTTAGGACATCACCTCACCAGATGGATACCCACGAGTGACACCGGCACAGTACCACTGCACTAATAATTAATAACAATCGAAGCACGGCCCCTGCGATGCAGCTGCTGCCCGCAGAGCCCTGCGGCCCGGCGCGGCGAGCGGGGGAGCGGAACCGCCGCAAGACGGTGCCCACCTGCCCCGGGCAGGCCGGGCGCTCGGCAGGGCAGGGCCGCTGTCAGGCACTGCCACACTGCCAAGGTTTCCTTCCTTCTTCTCCGTCAGGCTGGGCTGCGGCGGGGCACGGCCAGACACAAGGCGCGGGGTGGCAGGGCCGCCTCAGGGAGCCCCCAGACCCCTTTATCCCGTCCAGTCCAAGTGCCCGTCGCCCCCTGGCACGACTGCCCCTCACACCCTCGGCTGCACCCCGGCCCTCTCCCCGACCCCGCGCATCCCCCGCCCGCTCGCCGGGCTCGCCGCCCCNCCCGGCTTCTGCCGTCACCGGGAAGGGGCGGCGCCACCTGACCCCGCGGCCACCCCGGGAGCCCAAGGCGCGGGCTCCCCTCAGCCCCGGGGCACCGGCCCTGCCCTCCCGCGCCCCCCTCAGCGCCGAAGCGGGGCCGGGGCTCCTCGCCCCGTCCCTCTGCCCGCCCCGGGGCTGCCGTCGAGGCGAGTTCCCGGCTGCCACTGTCCCCGCGGGGCTCCATGCCCACAGCCCCCCCTGAGGCGCGGTGTCCCCTCTGCCAGGGCGGGCTGTCCCGCCGCTCGGAGCTGATGCTCTGCTCATCTCAGGAGGGTTGTTGAGCCTTAGGTAAAGACTGTACAGCTTCACTGTCGCTGGAGTTACCTTGTCAAGTTACAGCTGGCTCCAAGTGATCCGCTACAATTGTATCGCACGTCGGTTTAGGAGTGGCAATGCTAAAAGTATTTCCCAGACTGGGATTCAAAAGACTGGCCGTAGGATGACATCCTGCTTGCAGGTCAAGCCCTGGTACAGCCGTTCAACTTGATGTATCGGTCTTGCCCCAGACCAATTTGATAAATCTGGGGAAAATTCCTACACCCATCGGCAAGATGACAAGGTCATCCATCACAGAGAACAAGTCATGCCAGTTCAGCAGACACCAAAAGAAATGCCCAGAAACCAAAGCTAGGGATGCCACAGCATCTGCAGGGAAGATCTTGGCCATTTCTGCAAGGGCTGTCCATGTTACAGTGGCAGGTCCTATATCCCAAATGCTGATTCCCAAATGCTGGCGTTAAGTTTCATGGAGAGAATTCTTCATCTCCCCTCCTTCCAATACCAGTGGCTGGCACAAGGGAGTGAAAAGCACATGTCTTCTAACAGACTAATCTACTCTATTGAGAGGAAAAATAGTTTTCCATAATTTCAGTCAGTATTATAAAGGTTTATAAATTACAAAAGGTTGAACAATAGTCAAACGTTAATTGATACTTTCACCCTATATGTGTAGAAACTACTGAAACAAAATTATACCTGCAATGGGGTTCTGCACCAAATGGGTTCTGCACCAAATGCCACCAAAAATACTCCCTAGCTACACAGGAGGAGAAGAAAATGTCAATTGTCTAGCTCTTCTGTAGGATCAATTTGGGAAATTCTTCCAAAAGCAAACTAGCAAGCCTTTATCATGGTCAAAAGTACCAAAGAGATACTTTCAAATAGGTATGACCTATCAGAAAAGAACTGAAGAACACATTCAAAATATACCACCACAAAAGGAAGAAAAGCCTGAAACCCAATACCTGGGAAAGGTGTGGTTCATTTTAAATGCAAAACAAAAAGATGATCATTGCAATCTTATCACTGTTTGCTATTTTGTGAAGAATTTTCACATTTTTCCAGATGTATAACCTTGGAAAAGTTTCTGCCTTTATAACGTGTGATTCAGTTACAAATTCACAGAACATCTAACAGGAGCCATGGTAGTAAATGAATGAGAATAGCAGAATATTTATTAATCACACCATGGTGTCTCTGCCATACATTATTTTCAGCTCTTCATCTTTAAAGTCTTCAATGTTTCATGTTGAAGCTGCCTTTGAAATTATGCGAACAGTGGCAAAAAGCAGGAGCCAAGCAGTGAATTTCCCCAGCTGCAGAAGCTAATACCCAAACATCCATTCACACCACAGAGAGCTGAAGGGTGCAGGCGACCCTGGGCATTTTGCAAGCAGGAGATGGCAGTATTCACTTAATGTCAGCTGTCAGATCCAGGAGTCATCTGGGTCCATTGACAGTGAATCCAAGTTCCAGCGAATACCAGCCCCAGCAGCCCCTCCTGGTTCTGCTTCGCTTGGCCGGTCTCCTCACCAGTCATATGGCACAGCTTCAGCACAGGAACCACCCTTGAACAACCCAGAAGCCACACAGGCACAGAGTTGCTCATCCTTGTGGTATTCAGAGCTGTGCTGCTGTAGTTGAAACACTGCTGCAAAGAAAAACTTTGGTCTGGACATTCTTGCGGTTGTGCCTCATTGGTGTTTTGGAAAGACAAATAAAACCTACCCATTCCCAACATTTCTTGCGTGACCTTAGACTTACCTGATAAAATGCTCTTAAAGCTGAAGAGTTATTATATAGCCAGAGAAAATACGTATGTTGGAGAGAGTCATAGCTGCAGTGGGGATCATAACACTGAATCCTGTAAATTGCTGTGTGTAACAAAATCGCAGATGGAGTAAGCAATCCTTAAAACCAAACCAATAAAAGAGTAACTCTTAGAAACATCAGCTGTTACTCAGTGCATTCACTAGACCCAAAATAAGAGTACTCGGACTTCCTCACAATCCCAGCAGATTTGAGTTATTATCAGAATCAGCAGCTCTGCAGTCCAACAACCAAACCTCAAAAGTGAGAACTTCCAGGCAGACAACATAATTTCCTGTAAGGATTATGGATCTCATAGTCACAGATAACTATCAGGTGACATCTCCAGTCCTTTTTTGTAAAAAGAAAAGCCTGTAGACATATGCGGAGAAGAGGTGTGGGAAAACTAGTTCTCTGAGTTGAAGAATCTGCCCCAGAAAACCTGTGTGTTTAAAAAGAAGAAGGTTAACCACTAGAATAAAATCTTCCTTCCTTTATTCTTTTTTTCTTCTCAGTTTACTTCCTTCTTATGGTTTTTAAAGACCCCTTGAATTGGTAAAATATCACACTTCATACTATAAGATCTGAAAAGTGAGTTTTCAGCTAGGAGTAGTTTTACATTTTGGTCATAAATCCCTCAGAAATGGAATTTATAGTGTTCACGCTGACACTCCTAGTTACAGCACTGAAAAGTTCAACCCTGTCTTATACTTGGTAATGAAGCATTGATTGCTTTCCCTGAAGAATAAAGCAAGGCATGAAAGAGAAGCACAGGACTGGCTAGGCAGCCTTTTAGATATAATAAATAATGGCCACAAAACTGGTGCCACTTCCTCACAGGAGCTACAAAGAAAAATCAGCTTTTCTGTAGAAGACAGAAGTTGAAAATCTTTAAGCCATCAATTGTAAGAAATGTTAAAGAGTGATTAGGCAGGAGGAACAAATATTTTAGAGACGGTCACAGACATTTTCTTGTCAAAGGATTTACAAACCACCACAGTATCTGCACTCCTTAGCAGGATGTATGTTAGCCCAGCCAGATTTTCTGGTTAGAGCTGCAAAACTTATTATCAGATGTTTCATAAAGAAAACAATTTTCAAGGTTTGCCTTGATGAACTGCAAGTTTTCATCTGCAGGACACAAGATGATTTTAAACCTGTCATGAGAGCTCGCATACTTAGAATTGAGGTAGCAACAACTGCTGCAGAGTGGAGGGAAGAGAGGAAGGATGTCCCTCGCAGTGACAGTTGTCACTGGCAAAGCAGTCCTGTACCACCCCTGCTCCTCATGGCAATAGCTTCACCTACTCTGGGAAGCCTTGATCAGGTGTTAGTGATCATCTTTAGTGGCTCAAAGGGCCTTTGTAGCATGAAGCTACAGAGGTTACTGAGTTTACAGGCGATCCATCTTCAACACCATCACAGAATGTGACAGGTCCAACACCCCCCAGCACATCTTCTCAGCATAAAGAGCTCAGGCTCCTTGAAGAGAATCTCTTGTAGAAAGTGTTCAAGTGTGTACTTGGCTCCATTCTTATTAGAGCTGCATTTTAATCTTGGTAAGTTATTGTCACTTAATCATAATATTTAAAGTAAATATTGACTTAAACTACTAAGGTCAATAGCAGTAAAGCTGACATGAAGGAAAGGAGGTTGTACATGCAAGTGGCTGGCCTGTTGCCCGCTGAAATGTTTGTCTGAGTCCTCAAATGTTGAGCTACTCCTCAGTTTAGTCACTCTGCCTCTTGTTATTTGCAAGATCTGCATTTAAAAAATCTTCAGAGGAGTTGCTGCCCACTGACCTCATACAGAAAATACAGTGCTGTCCCTTACAATTTCTGTAGCAATTTGCATTGGTAGATGTCAAAACAATTTTTTAAAAAAATAATGGAAATTATTATATCACATATTCAAAGGCATCAGGCCCAGAGGGTGAGGAGGTTTGCCAAAGATCTCACAGCAGTTAGACGCCTTGGGCAGAACATTGCTTCCAGGTTTTATCCTAATGTCCTGAGGAATGGCATTTCCTCATAGCAAAGCTTGCTGTGCCAGAAGAAACCTTTTCATTTATCAGAATTATATTTTCAAAAGTTTCAGTAGAGTGAAAACTCTGATGTGTGGTTTGGGGTCCTCAATGAAAACCTTTAAAAAAATACATGTGAAAACAGTTGAAATAAGTGTCAAAGTGCATTTTTTTAGACACACACTAACAAGTTATTTACTCAGCATCTTGAGCCAGCTTTGACCACAGAAAACATCAGTATGTTTAAAGGGCCTGCAATCCCACCTTCGGATGAAGAGTTAAATATTACAGTCACTACATCCACAGTGATAAAATGCCAGCAGCTCATTATCAATACTATCAGCTGTGAGTTGATACCAATGTTACAAGGCCTCAGCAGAAAAGGAAAACTGCAGAAGACTCTGCAGGGAGCCAGAGAAAATTTACTCCTGTTCTTTTTAAGCTAATTACGTAAAAACGTCTCATAAAAATAATGTGATTTTGAGTGGGAAGGACTGGAAAAAAAACAGCATTTGACGATAGTTTCGAATGGAGTTGTAACTCAGCAAGAAACAGTCCAGCTCTCCCCCCTAGGTAACTTTCAGCCTTTCATTTCTTTCCCACTACAGAGTAGCACCACGGGTGAGTTGAGGAGAGAAAAGACTCTGTTACCATCTGCTTTAGCCTCCTGCTCTCACTCATTATCCCTGTAAGCCTGGAGAGATTTAGGAAAGGGATCTTCAGGCAGGCTGGGCACAATGAGTGGGGCTGAACTCAGCCTTACAGCCACTGCTCTGAGCTCATCCCAGGGAGCCCCAGGGGGGACTCACAGCGTGAGAAGAACACACACCAAGGCTTCTTCTCTCCATGGTCATTTTCCTTTTTCCTCCCATTCTGCTGAACTTTTCTTAGCATTGATTTTGCTACTACTAGTGGAAGCTTTTCTGCGATCATAAAACAGAGATAGCCCAGGTCTTTCTCTACTTTCTACTTGGCTGATTGCAAGGATTTATTATTGTGCAAGGCCTTCCCTCAGGGCACACAGGAAGGGAGGAGAAGTTCCTTGCATCTGTGCTCACTCATGCATGGTTCAGCTTTAATCTGACACATGCTACATCAGAAAAGTTTAGAAAACCCTCCAATTAATCAAAGCACAAGAATTCTCTGGGGATGGCGAGAGCATGCTGGTCCTAACGCAGATAAGCAGCAGTCATGTAAAAACACAGGTCAAAATCTCACTAAAATCAAAATATGATTGAAAAATTCATGATATCCTTGAGTGATAATTTCTGAATAAGGATGGAATGAGAGATACTCTACAGGGATACGCTTTCCAGAGGAAAAGCATCCATCTGGTTATATCTCCAGGATCAGCGTATTTGTATAGAATGCAAATCGCTCTTGCGATAGAGTAACTGCTGTTATCTTTCTGCACTGTAGTCATAACTGAGTGAGTCATGTTAAAGGGTCAAAACCTTCTGTTCCACTTTTTGTGATAAGCATCTTTTCAACATGCAGTGTTAGAGATCCTGTGTGCCAACAGATCGAGGTAGGAGCTGGTATGGGATGATCTACAACCACAATCAGTACTAAGAAACTTCTAGTACCCTGGGGAGTAAATTTACCTTTGTAGCTTCAGAAGAGCCTCAGTTTGGAAGAACAAAGGACCATTTCTCAGAAATGGAGGCAGATATCAACAACCACATATGACTGTTCATCTCAAGTATGTGTGTATGTGTGTGTGTGTGTGTGTGTGTGTGTATAAAAATGAATACAGGTGGAATCCTATAATTTCACTTATCATATTTAAAAAAAAAATCCTTTCACATCTCCAAACAGATTATATTTGTGCGAAATTCAGAAGCTACACAATATGTTAGTAAACACAAGCTGTAACACCTCTCAATCACCAACATTTGACTGAAAATCTGAACTTAAACATTCTATGAGATGCTTTAAAAATAAGCAGAATATTTGAACTCTACAGAGAAAAAAAACAACAAAAAACAACAAACTTTCTTTCCATGGAAAATTTCTAACATGCTCCTCATTTAACAGGAGTCAATGTCTAGAATAAAGAACCTAGAAATGTGAATTTACAAGTGCTTATTTGGCCTGATCTCCAATTAAAAATAACTTGGTTAAATTTAACTGAGCATCCAAAACTTGCATGTTCTTATAATGATTGTAAAAATGTCACACACACATACAAAAATTGCTTCCTCTTTTCTTCTTAGACTGGACTAGTAATTTTCAAATACCACCCCCTCTATCAAAAAAATGCTTTTTAAATTTCGTTTATGATTAAAAAACTCCTTTTATCCTGGAGCTAAGCTACAGAATATTTTGCAGGAGAGAAGACAAAGGCTGGAACACAGAAGGCTCTGCCAGGTAATTTAAACCCAACTGTGTTCTCTCCAGAACCTTTCTGCCACACATGGGGAGTTATTTAACCCCATTTTTGCAAAGGATAACTGCCCTGCTGAGCCTCAAAGGCAGCAATACAGAGCTTACCTTTAATCCTGTGCAGAATAATGAGTGATACACTGCTGAGATTAGGGACGCAGTGTCAAACGGAGGTTTCTTCCTCTTTGTACTCTGACTGCATCTGGGTGAAAGCACATTGTTAAGATCCCTTAAGCATATAAAATCTCTAATCAGCCTGGGCCTTTCAGCTAATTTAAAATTTAAAAGAAAAAAGGTTGTCACCTTTGATGACGCTCACTTCTTCGCAAGGACAAATTTTGTTATGGCTGCTGCTAGCAGGGGGGAAAAAAAAAATTATGTTCTAAGAAAAAGTGGAACACTACTTCTGAAATATGTCCCTCCAGCCAGCAGGACTCTCTCCTCATGTAGCACCCACATGGGCTGAGCCCTTTCCACACTTGCTTTATGCACCATGCATTAATAGTCTGGCAATGCGTTAATGATGCCCCCACCTGAGATCAGCAATTCTAACAGTTTCTGGTTGTCTTAGGCAAATTTCAAATTCTTTGCTTTCTGGTTTCTAAACTTTTGAGATGCTCTTTCTTTCTTAGTTTTTTCTGCATCCAAGGGGTTTATAATAATACTTTTTTACAAAGACTACAAGTCTCAGGGACTCTGTTCATTGCACTTTTAGGAAAATGTCAAATATCTTTAATCCTTAGGAAGAAAAAAAAAATCAAAACCCTGAGAATTGAAAAAAATCACATCTGTTTCTAGATGTGCATTTATAATATATACGCAAACATTAAGCTTGTGTTCAGCCATGTGCTGTCAGGAGAAAATGGTTTAAGCATGGACCCTAGGATTTAAAAGTTAGAACAGAAAAGAACTCCTGGTTTGTTACCCTGGAGGGAAATAGATTAAGAGAAGATTCACCTTGTTAACAACTGATAATTGGCATTCACTTTATTTTTTCATTTTAAAAATAGTGAATACACTGAAGCTGAATAATACCAGTTTTCAATAGATTTATATGCAAATAATAATCAGAATTTATAATTAGATCTGCAGATAAATCTATTTAGAAATAAATATAACAGATTTAACAGATTGAAATGCAATACGAATATTTATATCAAAACAGGGTTTGAATATGGCAAAACAGAGTTCATTTTTTGAGAAACTTTATGAAAACAAAACAAAATGTGACACTATTTGACGAAAAAGAAAACATAGGAAACTAAAAATAAAAACCCATGCAGAAATATAACTGGAGAAGAGGTTCCTTATAGGGCCTCCAAGGAGAAGTAGGAAAATCCTGCTCCCAGTAAGTGCCAGTCAGCAGCTTTCCCCTGGTCTGGCAGCACAGATGGAGGGAACACACAGAGCTGCTGACTTGATGACAGACATCTTCATCGGGCTGAGAAACCTTGGCCACTGCTGTGGCAGGAAAGCCTCAGTTACACAGCAAAGACAAGAGCTAAAGCTGCTTTTTGATGATTTTTGTAGCATGACAACAGCCAGGCTTCAGCACCGGGCAGCGCAATAGCAGCAGTGCTGCAGCAAGGAAGTATTTTGCTAAGAAAATTGCCAGACAAAAAAGGCAGCAAAAGAACATCCTTGATACTACAGAAAGAATATAACAAAATGTTTCCAGCCTCCTACTACAGTGGACACCAGCGAGGCGCTTCAATGTCAGGGAGGAGATCAGTCAGCAGAACCAGAAAGGACAGGGCTGGAGAAGGTGAAGTGTCAAACCCGTGTCTGTCTCTGCCCTGCTTTTAGCTCCCTTCTTGTGAAGAGCAGCTTGCTACCCCCTAAAGATGAGAGATAAGGTCAATGGAAATGCAAGGTATTGCCAGACTGTGGCTATTTTTTTCATTCTTTTTTTCAAAGAGAGGAAATAATATGTGCAGAGCAGCAGTGGTTCATGTTGGGTCAGTCAGGAAGTGTGGGGCTGAGAATTTATAAGACATTTTTGGCATTTTTGTTTTGTGGTTCTCTCAGAGAAAAAAAGCATACAAGAAAACTTTTTTTGGGGGGCTAAAAAATGCAAACTTTGAGTTCACCTACAGCTAGCTGAGGTGTCAACATTGTGTTTCACTCTGAAGAATGTCACTGTAAGTGGAATACTTTGCATCTGTGGCTGCAGTTATTACAGAAATGCTAAATAGCTAAAACCAGTGCTGCTTTAGATTGCAGCACAGATAATAGCAGGAGGAGGACAGGAAGACAATGAGAGATTATTAACTCTATTCCCACAGGTGAAGAGCTGAGGCATGATTGGTTTCAAGCTGAAGTTTCACACACATCTTCATCCAGCACTTACTGTGGGAAAAGGCAGTCCCTGCTTCTGCTGTCCTCGTCTGCCTCTTGCCATCTCTGCCCCAGCTCGGCCCATGTAGGTAAGAAAGAAATCTGAAAACACAAATCCCAAACTAACACTGTGAATATTGCATGCAATGGAAAAAAAGACGACCAGGTGGAGATATATCTCTTAGTTACAAAACTGCTCTTAATCTGGCCTTTCATGGTCATTACTTATTACCAGCAAACAAGCTGATAATCCTTACTGCTGTAAATGGGCATGGAAAATTAATGCAAAAGAACCACTTAGAAGCTCACAAGAGTGGTCCTTGAACAGCATAGTTGGCTGAAATACCTGGAATTCAGTCTCATGTTACACAGTTACATCTACCTTCTGATGAGGAAGCTGAAAATACAGACTGTAATTAAGCAAAGCACTGTGTGCTTTGAAATTCATTAATGAAAAATTCAGCCAGCCAGCAAACAACCGATTCTTGTGTTGACAGAGAGAAAAGGAAAAATCTGTTGTGCCAAGACACCTATGAACAACTCAAAGTATATTAAGACATATCTCAATTGATGTGACAAAAAAAAAAAAAAATAGAGTAAGAAATTTGTCAATAATTCACTTAAAAAGAAAAGCATTTTGCAAACAGGAAAAGAATCACCAAGCAGGAGTTTTATGAAAACCTCCATGATGATTAAAAAAATCCACACTAATAATTTCTGTTTAAATATTCAAGCAGAAAACTTGAGAGCAGAGCTGCCTTGGAAATTCTATTTCTTGCTGACATATGTTTTACAGATATTTTTTAGACATTCAGACATCATGGCGTTATTTATGTGTGTGCTGAGAACAAATTAGCTGCCTTCCTAGGCTTGTTCAGAAACGATTTTTAATCACTCTATCAAGCTCTGCAGAAAAATTTGGATCAGCTGAAGAGAAAAAAAAGCTGCAGTTGCTCCTCAGTGTGTATGGAGTCCCTGCAATGCTGGTTCAACACAACCTCCTTTTCATTTTTACTGTTAAAAGGAAAGATAAATGTTTAAGGGATAGGCTGGTCCTACCAGTATAATAAAGATGGTTTTTTATTACTCTTCCCTCTGACTGAAGGCAACCAGCAGTCTTTCTGGATATGTTTTAGTTGAGAAAAAACAAGGAAGAAATGGCCATACGTCTTGTACCAAAGTGCTGGGTTACTGCAGAGGAGAAGAGAGCCAGGCAGAGTGACAATCCCAGCTGATTTTACAGGAAATGCCTTTTTAAAGAAATGACAGACATTTTTAGCAGCTGATTTGCAACGACTTGTTCCAAAATGTACTCTAAAACACCAAACACACAGAAGACAGATCCTCTTTACTTCTGTAGGGCTTGTTGCAGGCCCTCGGGAACAAAGAGCAGAAGAATAAACCAAAGGACGTCACCGAGGCTGCGGTGTAGTTTTGTAGCACAGGTCACATCTCAAACCCCACCACCTGAGCTGCTGCTGTCGTGTGACCTCGGCTGGGGCACTCGCACTCCCACGAGAGCGGTCGTGGCTCCGTTGCTTGTTCACATCACTGCGGGCGGAAGCCAGAGTTGGGCTAAACAAAACTCTTGCAAAGTATCCAGGAGAAAGCTGTGAACTCAATGGAAAGCAGGTGGCTGTTCGTTTTCCTTCCTTATTTGCCCTCAGATTGTTTGGACTGCAAATATGGTGGAGGTTGATGCCGCAAAGGGGACAGGGACAACTTTCTGCAGAAAGCACTGCACAGGCATCCCGAGGGAGCAGCAGCACTCCAAAAGACTGAGCCTTTTTAAAGAGATCAGAACATCTCATTGCAATGGGAGCTTCCCAATCCCTCAGCAGAGTCCCTGCATGGGAGCAGCTGGTCTGCACAGCCCAGGATTTGCATGGCAGGACACACTTCCTGCTGGGATCGCAGCCACACTCTGCTCTCCCCAGCCCTGCAACTGCTCCTTGGGGACTTCGGGCAAGTCACTCTGTGCCTCACCTTCCCCAGCTGCAAAATGGAGAGGAGGATACTTCATTTTGCTGAGATTTTGGATCAGGAACACAGGAGGGAGGGTTGGTGAAGCAGTATTTGGGATGCAGTATTTGTGGTACACTATTTATCAACAAGGCTCCGCCACCAATGCAGCGTTATCAATTACAACTGTTACATTGCTACTGTTTTACTCAGATGGAATCTGTGCTATCAGAAGTTATCTTGCTGTACTTAAAAACTAAATCTGCATGAGTGTAGCACTGAAAAAACAATTTGTAATTCTGAGGCCAATATGCCAACAATATTTATTTATACCTCTATCTTTTCAGCTACCATATGATACAATCATGTTGGCAAAAAAGAAATATATTTTAAAGCATCAGTTGTTGGTGACAACCTTCTGTAGTCCTTTCCCAAAGGCAAAGGATTATGTAATAAAAAGAAAGTCAATATTACAGCACTGAGGTTTGGAATTAGCATGATAAACTGAATTTTAAAACAATACTGGCCCTATCCTGTACCTACAGATAATAGAACTGACGATTTATAGGTGCTGCCACTGAGAATATAACTCAGGAGACTGCCAAAGTAATATTTCTATATGTCACGTTACGTTTATACGTCCCTTCTACTACACTTCCTCAAGCTGGAAGGCTCTGGTGTGTGGACTTTGAGTCTCAGTCAGGAAACTTGCTCCAGTTCCAATTCCACTCCTCCTGCCTGAAGCCCTCAGCAAAACTTCCAGGAGCTCCTGGCTGCTGTGGTTTCAAGCCAGTGACCCAGGAACACCAGTGAGCATCTTTGCACTGTTCAGATTCCTAAAATTCTCCTTTCCCAGGATGTTAAAATATCATCCGTGCTACTCTGGCGCTTGCTTTTTTACTCATACCAGGATTTGTGTGCATTCTTCTAGGACCATTATGTGCCACCCTCCCTTTTAATGACAAACCAGTGATGGTTCAGTGAGTCCAAACATGCCAGGTCACTAAGATCTGTTGCTTGTGCAGTGCATTTCTACAAGCCATACAGAAGGCACATCAGTGCACAGGGAGAGAGGAGAGATACCTGCTTTCCTTATCCCCCGGAGCTGCAGGGCAGAGATGAAGGAGCAGCACAAGATTCACTGGTCAATGGTACTAATTTCCATAAGCTGCAGTGTATAAAACTTATCATGTGTGGGCATATGAACAGAGCAGTAAACACAGGTAGGATCCCCATCCCGAGAATTACCCCTCCTCAGCCTCTTATCTGTCCCTCTGCTCTGTCTAATCCTCTTAGTTTGTTGCTCTACTGCTTCTTCTGTGATACCACGATGCCACTCACTGCCTGCATCCAGTATTAGCAGACTTTCTGCTCAGGCTTCATTTAGGAGAAATGTTGCTCAGTGGAATTGTTCAAGTTTCTGGCTCGGCTCCTAAGTGCCTCTTCATGCTACACACCCACTGGGTCTTTTCAACTGGTCTCTTTCAAAGGGGACTCATAAGTGAGCAACTAAATCTAACCGCATCAGCAAAGTCACCTCCAGACACGCCAACAGCCCTATGCCTTGCACTGGATACAATTATACAATTCCAGTCATTTTGATGTTTAAAAATTATGACTTTCCCAGTTTCCCAATGATTTTTCTCAGGTTTTATCATTTTATCACCTCATCCACACAGGCTACTTAGTGCCCAGTGATCTCTTTCTAGATAGTTTACAGCAAAGATGGATTAAAGATCACTTTAGCTATTAGCTCAGCTGTTTCAGTCTTCGAGCCTTTCTCCCAGAGATAGGCCAGTTTAGCAGCTTATGTTCTCAAATCTGCTCTTGCACATGTGACCCATATTTGCATATGGCACACACCCATGGGACAGCGCTTTAGTCCTTTGCATGCTGTACGTTACTGTCCCTTGTACAACGAGCTTACTTGGGGTTTGGTAACTGCAAAAAACTGGGGTTTTTTGCCTGCCACAGGAGCAGGCACACAGGTGTGTGGGGTTTACCCACAGGGAATGAACAGTAACAACAGTCTTGCATTAAAATTAAGCTTAAATAAAATGAAAGCAAAGGACTACAAATTCATAGCTAGAAATGGTATTGGGTATGAGAAACTCAGAGCACCAGAGTTTCTCACAGCTGAGAAACTATTTCTTTCCATTCCTTTCCGAGGAGTCCATTCAGACTTTCTTGACAGCTAGAGCTATAATTTGATACTTTTATAAAATATGATAACTAGTAACAGCAGTAAGAAGACCCTAGTGCAAAAGATATTTTTATTCTTACCATCAGGTTGGAACATCCTTCTTTAATATCTATTCAAGGCAGGGCTCGAGGCTCTGTTTAATGATGAGTCATATTGTGCTAGGTAATGATTTGCTCTTGGGAAGTCTAGCTGATTAGCTTCCTGATAACCTTGGATGGAGAGCATTAGTGAAGAACAAAATGACATTATAAAGAAAAAAACCACTTACCAAAGAGCAGACAAGGACTCCCTGCCTGGACACATGCAGATTGATGGCTTGGCTTGTTAGGTCTGTATTTCAAGACCGTTCCTAGAGAAGCTCAGATTTATTATTGAACACGGCTTTGAATGTGACAAAGTCCAGCGACGATCAGGTTTCAGCGTTATTACCGCGGAAAGGGTCATGACCATCAGCGCTTGCCAAAGTGCCTGCGAGCCCGGCAGTGGCGGTCGCTGATGGCACATGTCCTGCTCAGAGCCGACTGTGCCCAAACCCGGCTCATTTCCTTTCCCAGCCGTGCCGTGCGAGGGCAGCAGAGATTGCGGAACGGGAGCCGTGCGCGGGCCTGCGGGGACACCGGAGAGTGTCCCCGGCTGTCCCGGCCACCCTGGCCCCTGCCCCGCCACCACAGGGACTCCCGCCATCGGGGCAGGACATCCCACGGGATGCGGAGCCCGAGAGGAGCCTGTGACGGGAGAATCAGAAGATAAATAAGCCTCTCTTGAGGTCGTAAGAGATAGAGTCACCATCCCTGGAGAGATGTTTACAGGACGTGTAGATGTGGCTCTTGGGGACGTGGTTCAGTGGTGGACTTGGCAATGCTGGGCTAATGCTTGGATTCGAGGATCTTAGAGGGCTTTTCCAACCTGATTCCAGGATATTCACCCACCTACACGCAGAGACGGGAAAGGATACAGAGCTGCCAAAGCCTGTGAGTGACTTTAACACCTTAAGCAAAAAAAAAAAAAAAGCCCA
>WAAG01072757.1:26234-42417 GCA_013390105.1 Tichodroma muraria
AAAAAGCTCAACGCCGAGATTCCGGCTGCACCTGACTCTGATTTCCAGAGTCCGATTTGTGACACTCCGCGAAGCAGACGCTGTCACTCCCACCCTGCGAGGCCAAACCACAGCTCTGTCGTGCAGTCGCCAAGAGGTGGAGCCGCGCACCAAATCCCAGCCGAGAATAAATGGCGACCAAGGGCTTTTAGCTCTTTTATCTCCCACTTCAGCCAGGTTGATCCTAAGGCTATATCCAAAGTCAGGTGATGTTTACAAGTAGCGATAAATCAAGCAGAAAGCGCTGACGGTAATGCTGCTCGTTATTGATCGGGCGCTGCGGGTGATGCTCAGGGGAGGGCTGGCCATTCCCACCGTCCCCCGGGTTGCTTCGGGATACAGTCAGGCACCAAGGACGGGGCTGGCGAGACAATGCTTTGGGCTTCTGTTCCGTGTCTGTGTGGCGCTGCCCTGATTACCCTTGCACAGGCCGCTTGATTCGGTGGCTTAAAGAGTGCTGAGCAGTTGGAGTCAGAGGCAGGGCACGGAGAGGCTGACACAGATGCTTTTCTATAAGCTGCCTCTCGACCCTCTAAACTTCTTTCCCCCTGTCAACCGACATATTCAGCCTCCCCTACAAGGGTACATTCTGCTTCCTTGCACCTCTTTGCCCAGGGACGTGGTGTTTGCTGGCTGCCAGGGTGGATGCCCTTCTTCTGCCAGAAGACGAGCCAAGCCTGTTTGCAGGAACTGGAGGGACAAAGCATTCGAACATGAATCCCATACGTCTGTCGGCAGCTCAGGCAAGGATGGGTGGTAGCTTGAAACTGCTCCAAGCAAAGCACTGTGATTTGGTTTCATCTGGACCATTCCACATTGAAAGAGCTGTTCCATTCCTGGTGTAATTTTCATGAAGGAAAATCTGAAAAACTGTGAGATTAATTTTGCAGGAACACAATTTCCCACTTAAAAACAAACATCTTGGGAAAATTCCCAAGAAGATCTGAATAATACATCTGTAACACTGACAGGCAACCCCTATGATCATGTGTCTTTCATTACCTGGGGTCTATTCAAGCTCTGAATCCCATCTGTGATGCACAAGGATGGCTACTGAACACTCCAATAAAAGAGTAGTGACTTATCTGGAAATATATCCTACAATAATATTTTCTGGTATTTGGTGTAATAAAGGGAATATTGTCATTGATTACCTCACTGATATATAACTTTCTGCTGGCAAATCTTCCACAGTAAGGTTATAATAACATCACTCTTCAGCATCTCTGCCAGATACTCAACTCTTTATTTTCTCTTCTGTCATATAAGCTGAGTAATTTATATGCCTGTTCAATACAAAAGGTGGTTATTACATGTTTCAAGAAAGAAATTTGACAATACCTGCCTTGTAAGAAATACTGAGTCGTAGAGAGGCAAGGCAAAAGGAAAATGCTGTAAATCAAGAGATGACAAGGCAGTTTTCAGATGGAAGATTAGAACACTGTTCAGGGTTCCACAAACAAATATGCTGAATTATAGACAAAAAGCCACTTTCTAGCATTTGTCCCCTGTTGCTGCAGTCCATTTAGGGACATAAATCCCACTGAAGTCAAATCATGTCTATAAACTAAATTCCAAAATTAATCCATAAGTAGAGTCTGACATGGAAATGCTTATTATTAGTTTGATTTGTACAAGATGTATAGATATGATTTCAAATAAAAGCAACATTATGGAAAAAATTACGTCAATTGCAGTTTCATCTGAATAAGGACTGCACAGTATGAATGTGTCCCAAAATAACACATCTGCAGTGATCTAAGTGAAGCTTAGCTAACATTCCCTGCACTGTATTTTTACACAGGTAATTCTGTGTGACTGCTTAACCCCAGCTCTAAAACAACATTGATTTGACAAATGGATGGGGGAGAGCCCCTGGCTCCACCCAGGGAGAAGGAGCAGTGGCTGCCTTCCAACCTGTACCACGCTGCAAGTGGATGTATTTTAACTGAGGGACTAAGAACCCTTTGCTGTTTGCAAGTGCCATCACAGGTCTGCCTCCAGCCATCCAGGCCAGCAGCCAGGCACAAAATGTGGAGACTAAAATACAGCAAGAGCACGAGGCAAGAGAAACCCGTTTGGGTGTGGGACTGTGTGAGGCAATGCAGTGAGGGAGCTGCAGAAAGGTTCTGCCTGTGTCTGCTTTCCTGGAGATGACCAGGGCAGGTAACCCCAGCCCAGCAGGCAGGATTCAGAACACAAACTATTAGGGGGGTTGGACGCCAAGGACTGATCATGCAAACTGCCTTAATCCCCCTGAGGAGGAAGCCTGAGCACTGTGGGAAAGAGCAGCTCATCGAGGACAAACATCCAATGTTGTCAATCCAATGCTTAACTGTTCTTTAGAGGCTCACAGGACAAGCCTACCCTGCTTCTGCCACTCTGTTCTGTCCTACTTTCCAGGGCAGTGCTGCTCCACCAGCAGCCAGCTCCTGGGCCACCTCCATGGGGACTACCCCACTGTCCCTGAACACCACCGTGCAGCCCAGCAGCCCTTGGCAGCCACAGGAACCAGGGCTTATCCTGGTCCTTGGCAGCACCTGGCTTTTGCAGCATCACAGAGGAACAGGAGGCCAAGGCATGGGAAGAGAAATTCATCCTCCTTCCAGCTTCCCCTTGACCAGAGATGTCATCTCCCAGTCTGAGACTGGAAATCCAGACCCCGATTCAGAGAGCAAGGTGAGATTATTATTAGCTCTCCATTAAAACAGGAAGATCATTGCCACTGAAGGTGGAAGGGGACATTCCCATCTTGGATCAGCCCACCTGGGAAAGGGAAAGACCCTCACATTACACTGGGGAGAGGAATGCATGTCACTGCTCTTTTGAGGCAGCAGCTCGAGCAGGAGCCTGGTGACTACAGATGTGATCCTTCCTCTAGAGGAGCTGCTGAACTGTGAACGTGCAGGAGTGGATTTCCAAGCCGAGCAATACCTGCTGCCTTGAGTGACCTACTTTTTTTGCACGCTATGTGAATAGGGTTAGGCAACAGTTAATTTGGTGCTGAGAACTGAAACAGTTGGGCAGCAACAATTACCACATGTCTGGTGAATGCCACGGCAGACCTCAAAACCTCAGTGCCCCTGACAGGGGTTCCTGGGCAGTTCTACACTTCGGTCACATGCTTTGGGAACATATCCAGCAGGAACACAGCTTTTGCTTTGCTAAATTGAGCCTAATAATTCAAATTTATTTATCAGATCCAAGAGAAGTTTTGCCTATTACCACGAGTGGTAGTTTACCAAATGTACTGGTTTTAAGGTTGTCTCTTAAATCACAAAAAATGAAAAGCATTTTCATGTTGAGCATCCAAGCAGTCCTGTGCATCCAGATGAGCAAAGCTGAGCAAGTGAGGCTGTCAGCAGGATGAACACACCAGCACATGCAGCTTTCCCAGTGGCCTTGCCACATAGCACAAATAGCACCAGCTATAAAATCCTGCCCTACGTCACCATCACTCTTCACTGGGCCCTGTGCTAGCAGGTGTCTCATGATTCCTCCCTACCATTATTTCATTTCATCTGGGTCAGCAAATGCTCATTTATATCTGTACTCATTTATATTCATCCCTAGTTGAGTCTTCACTGAGATTTTAAATATTTGTCACCCATACGGGGAGGAGAAATAAGTTAACAAGTGAATCACTCATTTGGACTTTGCACTAGTTTCCCATGCCTGTGCTAAACGACTAATAACTGTTTCCAAAGCTGGGATTTAGTATGATATTTCAGTATATGTATTTCAGCATGATATGGTACTCTGCGTTTATATAAATCTTAATTTTTTAACAAAATCTGATTTCTTGATACATAAACAGGTCTCCTCAAAATGAACCAGTTACCAGCAAGAAACTTAACCCTAATAGCTGCAGCTCAAAAGCCTGGTGTGTTTTACCTCCCTTTTTTTCCCAGAATGAGATCCTGGCACTCTAATTCACAGGCACCAGAGCTGATCTCCACAGAGAGTCGCAATCAAGTCAACTCTTTCTTTGCAGCACAAAGGAAATCACATTTCTTTGAAATGCCGAGGAAATCTGAATGTGTGTTCCTGTTTAGCATGATTAAGGTGTCACATAGCACTCCCACGCACCCCGACACAGAGAACTTCTTGCCGGCTGCTGATGTCAAAGCAAATCAGCTGAAAACACGGAGGGGTTCTGAGAAACACAACTAGGACACGCCAGGCAGGCTGGCAATGAGCTACCCTGTGCCACAGGCACTGGGCAACCTCAGGGACCACCCCTGAGGCAGGGCACAGGATGGGGACAACACAGGAGTCTCCCCTGCCCCCCAGTACATTTCTAATACAGGCATGGGGCACAGATCTTTCATCATGTAGAAATTTCTGCGTGTGAGCTGCTTGTTATAAAACCCTGATAATAACAGTGCATGTATCCATAGCAATTGGGAATCTCTCCAAGGGGTGCACTTTTTTGCTTTTGGATTTTCCCTAAACCTTCTCTGTGTGTGCTCCATCTTGGCCCCAGTTATGCAGGACATATCTCTGCCTATCCCTGTTCTGTCTCTCATCACCTTGATGATTCCGCCTGCCATCCTCTTGCTTTTCTTCAGCTCTTTGTTCTGTATATTTTTGCTTGTGTCCTGTGGTTTGCCCACTATTAACATTAATAATTTAGGAAATTGTCTGCTTCTGCTGAAATCAATTCCTGTGCTACTGCTGCTAAGTGCTGGGCCTGGGCCCAAGAGCTGTTATGATGGGGACCAAACAATGGGAAAAAAAATGAAATAAGAACAGAAGAAAACAGGCACCTCATCCTTCAGCACCCTGTGAATTTAGTTGGGGATCCTCAAAGCCTAAGAAACACAAGCACCAAATTTCCATTGAAATCCCTTTTTTTCCCAAAAGTCTCCCACATATGTGTTACAGTCCTGGTGCTGGAAAAATTCAGCCTTGGTGCAGGAGCCCCACAAGGTCCATCCCCCAAGGCAAAGCTGCTTAGACACAGGCAAAGGGGACTGACGGTGGATAATCCATCACCCTGTGCCTCTGCAGCTGCTCAGCTAATGAGAACTGCAAAGAACCAAAATGCTTCTGCAAAGCTATTGATGGAAGTGGCTCTTTCTAAGTGCCATCAAACCTCCATCACTCTGCCAGGGTCCATCTCCCAGAGCTACACCAACCTCACACAGAAGACGCCGTCCTGACGGTGACTCATTTCCCTGCGAGTGGCAAAGAAAAGCACCATGTGCCTCAAGGCTCAAGCTGGGGGCACCAAATTCTCCCTATTTCCTTCTCTGGCCTACACAGCTACACTGCTGAAGGCCTCACGTGGGAAAACTGTCAACAGCAGAGGGCAAGGACTCTGTCTTGGAGACACATTTTATGTTCATAATCCCAGGACTTTAATGGCTCTGTGAGGGAGAGAGATAAACAAGATAATGAAAATAGTGATTTTAGGGACCAGGTATGCAGACAGTTTGACTAAGGCTAAGAGGATAAATTCATCTGGTATAACATCACTGAATCTCAACTCTCATCTGTGCTGTAGAGCCATGCAGCTGGGCTCCTCTGTCCTTCCTAGAGCAGCGTTTTAGCAGAAAGACTTTTTTACTGGGTTGTTTAAGTAGCTGGATTAAGACACCACCCCCAGACATAAACAGGCCGCAGCTGTCCCCTGGGGCAGGAGAGATTGGCTGGCCAAAAGAGGGCTTGTGCCAGGGCTGGGGCTCAGCTCCCACCAGGAGCTGCCAGCACCCCGCAGCTGGACCGAGCCCTGGCACACCCCGGGAGCAGCAGGAATCCTGTGAGCACAGGGAGGACACCACCACACAAATCCCACTGGCACTCCCGGGGAGTGGGCATGCCAGGAAGGGTGTGGACACCCAATGCCTCCACTTGCCTCCTCCTCAAGGGCTTGGCTGATGTCCCCTGGGGACCACAGGCCTGGATGCTGGGGACCCAGTGCTTCACTCCTCAGCTGGATCCAAGCCATGTCCTTACTCTGGTGCTGGCTGCCCACTCACACACCCGACAGGCAGAGAATGTGGGGACACGCTTCCCATACCCAGCGGAGCTGGAGGTGCCTGGAGGCTGGGCAGGAATGCGGTGCCAGTCGTGATGGGCTACGGCCAGAAGCCAGCGCAGTCACGTAATTAAATAACGAGAGCAGATTAGGCAATCTCTGTGCTTCACGTTGACAAGGCTGGAGGAAAGAACAGAACATGTAATCAAATGAGGGGGGTTCTTTCTTTCTTTATTTACTTTGAAAGAAAGACAGTATTACAGCACTGTAAGAGGTGGCATAGCATGTGCTAATTGTGCTGCTGGGGATATTTCTCTCTTGCAGGTTTCAGGATAAAACTGAGATTTTTATTAAAGCCTAAGGGAGAAAAGAACTGGAGGAGCTGGCATTCGCTGGGAATTAAGCCCCCAATTCACTTAATGCTTATTCAATAGTTTGTGCCTCTCCATTGGGCTAGCCTGCCTAAGAACACATTCACTTCTTCACATCAGCAACCTGCAATCAGAAACATCACCTGTAATCCAGCTCCCTCCAGGCACAGACCGAGAGCTACACAGTCTCAGTGACAGATCAGGCTAAATAAAAAGCACAAATCCGCAATCTGCTATCAGGACATGTCTAAGGCTTCCTTCTTTTGATGATTTCTGCCAAGATATTCCTGCTGAGTCACTGGGTTTGCAGAGCCATGTGCTGGAAGGAGCTGCCAGAGCCGACCCAGGGCAGGGGTTGCCGCTGCCTGCAGAGGCCAAGCAGGAGCTGTAAGGAGCACCTGGGCACTTTCCTTGGGCTTTCCTGGCAAAGCTGCAAGCCAGGATTAGAGTGAAATTGTACTGAAGAAATCATCTGACTGGTACAGGAGGTGCTTTATCTGGATTGCTTCACAGGCTTAACAGGGATCTAGACATCCACTTATTCCGCTCTCCCTTTCCCCAACCCAAGGATGTAATTTGGTGACTCATCACCATTCAGGTACCACTAACAACAGTTGGAGATTTTCCCCAAAAAACCGATTTTAGATACATAATTCATTCAGATCATGTTAAAAAAAATGCTCCTGATTTTTGTCTCTATGGTACTAAACACATCACGTAACGCCTTCTGCAGCAATGACCTGGCTTACCCTGAATTTGGGAATCATCCAGACGAGTGAGGTTTTTTGAGTCACCCTTCTGAAGTGATCTGCAGAGAAACGATCTGCCTGAAAAGTGACAACCCCAGATTGCTAATAAATGTCCCCAGGCTTTAGCAAACTGCCAAAAACTCGCTGGACTTAGCACAGCATCTTTGGCTTAGTAAAGACCTCCTGCAACACGCAAGAGGGCAGGTACCCCGGGCTGCAAGGGAACTTGTGGTGTACGTGCAGAGAGACATTTTCTCCTATTCGGGAAATCGCTGGCTAAGCTATAGGTGACACCATTCCTGGCAGTGTCATTCGTCCTGACACCTTTTCAGTGGGAAGGCAGCTCGTCACGGCCGAGATGTGTGTGGAGTTGCCTTATTTACTCTCCTGGGGTGGCATGAATCAGAGTTGAAAAGTGCAGTATGTTGAAGTCAACCCATATTCCCATGATGTGCGCGTGTGAGTCACTCGGCAGGGAGATTCTGCCAGGGTCCCTCCTGGACGACCCGGCTGTGTCAAACACGCCGGAAAATCCGCGGATAAAAAAATCCCCAGTGACGCACAGGAGCCGAGTAGGCTCCGTGCCTTTTTGGGGAAGCTTCTGAAACGCCGACGTTTCCTCTTGATCAATAATCTGGTTGGCAGAGCAGGGCTTTGAAGCAATCCAGAAAGCTCAGCTCTCTGCTCACACGGCCACTGGTGTTTCTCTCCGGGAAGATGACGCACGGGGTAACCCCGGGCGCAGGCAGGGGAAGGATTTCTCTTGCACATCTATTTAAATCTCCTGGAAGAGCTGCTGCTTACAGGAAAGAGAATGCAGGATGTGAAAAGGCTTTCTAGGGATGGGCAAAGAAAAATTTTAAAAAAAGAAGTCCCATCCCAAGGTCTCACAGCTGATTTCAGGCTTTCCCCTTCATCTCCTTTCTCCCTTCTGTCCTCATTAAATACCATTTGTGGGGTTATCATGGGCTGCTTACTGCAGCGAGTCAGCTGGAACATTCAGACATGGGTTTCTTGGCCTTACACCCCATCACTCCTCTGATTCTCCACTTACCAGAGCTGATCCTCCTTTCCCTGCATCCACCACAGTGAGGACACTGCTGTCTCAGCGATGTTTTCCGTGCTGTTGTCCTGACTCAAAATACAAGGAAAAGCCACTGACAAGAATATTTCCAGATAAATATCTCATTAATTTCAACCACAAGCAGCTGTGATACAGCTTTCATTCCCCTTTGACTACACTCCTCTCTTGTGACCAGAAACCAGGTAGTGGAGGTCTGGTACTCTGTAAAATTCATAATTATTTTCAAGGGATATCAATCAATTGATAATTATTCTCAAAAATTCGTGCTTAAAAAAAACTTCATTTTCTCAAGGGCTTTGTTGTTAGTTAATCCCCTTTGCTCCTACCACAGCCATGGGATAAAATTAAGCCATTTTACTGCAAAACTGTTGGACTTCCTTTAAAGACTCAAGCAGCAGGTTGGGCTTTCCTTGAACCACAATTCTGCCTCCTGGCAAATTATGTCTTTTTCCCCCAAAATAAAAGTGGCATGAGGCAACTGCCTCCCCTGGTCGTCTGCTCTACTGCTGCCTCAGTGTCCTGGGTGGGAGGACCAGCCGGCTCCCTCGTGCCATTGGGATTTAGCAGCTCTGCCGTGCCACTGCCAAGCTTTTCCCTCCCTTTCCTTCCCAGCAACTGGCTCGGCTCAGCCACGGCGCGACTCGGAGCCTGACGGATCGCAGACCCCGGAGCCTGAGCGCCAGCAGTGTCTCACTTGCCAGATGTTTCTCTTTCAGACACGTTGCCTCTTTTTTTTAATTTTTTCTTCTTCTGAAATAACAACAGCTTGACCAAGACCCAAACCCCCAACTTCTAAAATCAAAGCTAAAGCTGTACCTCGGAGTGCAGACAGGCAAGGAGCCAGTCCCTGGTGGGGTGGCACAGGGCTGGCCATGGTCACCGGTGGCATCATGTGACACAATCCCTCACTGGAGCCTTTAGGCCTGCACTCAACATCCACTTAAAAACACAACACCAAACAAAGATTCCCAGACTGCTATTTAATCACTGGGGTCTGCCTTAAAATGAGCTAGAAAAGAACATTATCCATCAACTTTCTTGGGATTTGGATTATACTTTTTCACTGGAGATGAATTCATGACAGGACAGAGCCCTCGGCCACCAGCCACCAACCAGCTTGCCACCATGTGGAGAGGCCTGTGGGGTCCTGGGCTGTCAGGACTGCTGTGGGAGCACTGGTCAGGATGCTCACACTTGGCCAACTATGGCATGGCTTCAGCTGAGCATAGCACTGAAATCAGGACTTTGTTCAGACCTAAACCTCTTGCCAATTATTTTTCATCACATCACTCACTGCTCGTTAGCCCTGGGTTCACTCTGGTGACTAATGACTGCTCTTGTCTGAATTCAGTGCATTTTTAGAGAATAACCAAACTTAGGAGAAGCTTCCCATTTGTACTAATGAAGAGGAGGGAAAGCGTGATGGTGGGGGAAAATAAACACTGTTGTCATGTCATGAATTTCCCTGATTCTCCTTGGGGGTGGTCTCTGATGCTGTGGGTACTCAAAGAATTTTAACCTGAATCATAGGAAAAAAAATTACCCAGATCCAGCCCATGCTGTGCTGGGACAACCTCCCAGCAAAGGAGTGGCCACAGATGGGTATGTTTCATGCTGCATTTAAAGACATGGATGAATGGAAAATATGCCACCCACCTGCTCCTCCACAGTCACCCCTCCAGGCACTTGCTGCTTTGAGGCCACACCACAACGTGTCCCAGGAAAGGGAAGGTCTCCACACCAGACTGGGCTCCCTGAGCACTGTGTCAGCCCAAAGCAGACCCCAAAACTCAAAGCAACTTCACTCGTGAGCTGCAGGAAGCCAAGAGCTCTGTTTGGCCACCATGAAGATGTTGGAGCCCATCAAGGGACAGCAGGTGACCTGTGGTGTGGCAATGGACAGTCACAGAGCCACCACTTCCCCATGTCCCCACTGATGGCAGTTCTCCCTCATCATTCCCAGGATGAGCTGGCATGGCAGTGGGGGCAAAAAATGGACAATTTCACCGACTAACTTCCCCATGGGACGGGGAGCAGGGTGCAGAGCTCAGAGCCCCTGGGCACCAGGGCAGGGAGAGGAGGAGGAAGAGGAGGAGGAGGAGGAGGAGGAGGAGGAGGAAGGCCCAGGACCGCAGTGGCTGGTGCTGGAGCTCGGGCGGGTTTCCTTGGCAGCCGCAAGCTCAGGGCACTCACCATACCTAAGTGAAGATTTTGTCGCCATGGAAACATTGATGTCATCGGCTCTGCAGCAGCCTCAACCTCAACTGCAACTTTTTTCTCTTTTTCTTCCCCCCCGGTTTGGGGGTTTTATTTATTTATTTATTTGAGAGTTTCTCACAGGAGACGACCCTGGCACTGGGCCTGCCGAAACATCCTGGGATGTCCACCAGCCCAGACCCTCCTCACATCGTTTGGGGGTATTGGGGAGCCCCTCACTGGTAGCAGTGGGATGGGGCTGCATTTTGGAAAAACCCATCAGGACCATGCTCTGCATACTGACCCATTTTCCTTGTCCTCATAAATTGACTGCATTTCCAAGAAAGGTGGTTTGGAAGCCCCTGAAATACAAAGGAGGTGACCTTTGAAATACAAAGGAGGGGCAGAGGCTTGGCACTCTGGGGTCCTGCAGCTCTCACTGTGCAGGAACGCAAGCTCACTGTCACAGACACTATGGCAGAGCCACCACCACTCCCTCTCCTGCCAGGAGGAGCCAGACATATCCCCAAAGAGGGAATTCCGCATCTCCATGAAGGATGGAACCCTGTGTGAGCGTCCGATGGCCACGCACGGCTCTGGCTGCACAGTGGAGCTCTGCCCTCAGTGCTCAGGGGAGGTTCCCCTGAGTTCTAAACCAAAAATCCCTCTGACAGTGACACCCAGCACATTTTCTGAAGGAAAGAGTTGTGAAGGAACATGACCTGGCATCTTTACCAGGCTTGAGCAAGGAGACTCAGCCCTCTGCCAGCCTCAGTTCCAGGGTTGGATTCCATCCCGTTAACCACATCCATGATTCCCCCAGAGCCTCCTTTAACTTATCAGTTAATAGTGGACTGTTGCAGAAGTCTGGGTCAGACTGTTCCAGCCAAAAATACTCTACCGAGTTCACTGCAATGTTAAGACAAGAATTTCACCTCAGTGAGGCAGGAGCAATGCTGTGTCTGAGCTCAGCTGGCCCTGCTGCCCCTCACACAGCCCTTCCCCCGAGTCACGGGGAGGTTTGTTTCAGCTGTAGCTGGGATTTTTATAAAGGTCTTATTTTTTTTTTGTTGTTGCTACAACGGACAAATCCTGCTCCTACACTAGGCCATCACGCAGAGCAGAATCTCTTTTCCTTACCGTGAAGGGGATCTTGACGGGCCCCATCCAGGCACGGGGGCACAGGGATGCTCCCCCAGCCCGGCCACTGCTCATCGCATCTGTCAGGTCTGGAGAGAACCACATGCAAGGGAGACAGCTGGCAAAACAGAATCAGAGAACAACGTGAAACCCTAGTCAATAGACAGGTTTACAATACCTTTTCTCTTTCATAAACAACAACCATAGATTGTGTGTTTCTAACACTATGGCCAAACTGAAATTTGAAGTGTTCCTGATGGAACACTTTGAAGTGTTCCTTCTTTTTGCAGGGATCACACTCTGCCCCTCTGCAGCAGTAAATAACCAAACCTAGCCCCAAGATCATAAAGCACCTGGCAAATGAATCACTAACATCAATTATCCTTAATGCCATCATAGTAAAATACAGAAAGAAAAGTGTCCCTAAGCCAAAGTTTCAGTATTTCAATATAAGGAGGTACAGTGCATACCAAAGACAGCAGCAACACTTCTATTAAAGTGAGACAGTGGTCAGAGACCTCATATTTAAAGCAAACTTGTCTTTTTAAAAGAACTTTCTTGTAATTTAACGGCAAGGCAGGGATTTCATAGCAAAGGCTTATTTAAAAATGGGAGATTCTGGGTGGGAGAGCCTGCTATGATTTAAAAGTATCTCAGTATCTACTGTGAACAACTCAACTTGAAATGTATGCTGCATAAGAATTAAAGGATTAATGTTTGATATCCTACCCCAGCTGGAAGAAAAATTAACAAGAAACTGGTTACTATACCAACTGCCAGATCTGAGAAGCAAACTGGTGAATTTAGGTGCTGAGACCAATTTAATGGTCTGAACACAAACTGGGAGCTCTGTTCTACACAGAACTCTGTTTGGATCTTTGTAGAGATTGGTAGGGAAAAGATATTTACATCACTAAGGTTCATCCATGGCCAGCAGAGGTTTGGGTATGTATGTATTTAAAATCTGATGGGGTCTACTGGAAAATTACAAAGATATTATAGTACTTGTTCTAGCTGGCTGGTGAAAAGCATGAAAGTGAGATTATCTGAAAAAAAAACCAAAAACAAAACAGGTATCAGGCTAGCAGGAAGAATAGCTGCATGTTTGATATTACTGGCAAAAAGGACATTCCAAGATCCGTTATTAATAAAAATGGCTAATCTCAAATACTCACTTAAGCTTTTCCCCTGCCAATAGAAATGGGAAAAAAAATGCACTGTAACATCTACTTAAAAGAAGTATTTTGATATGTGTACTCCATTTAGTTGGAAAAAATCATTACAAATTCAAGAGACAGCAATATTACTGAGTGACGTGTTCTAATGGGCACAGCTGGTTGGTGTTACAGGGGCTGGGAGAGGTCAGCACTGCCCTTAGCAGCACTTACTGCCCTACTGCTTATAGATATTTGTAAAGTTTCAAGATTAAAGATCCTTGTACATGTGGGAGAGGAGGGCTCTGCTCTCCCAGCCATCAGGGCAGTGGAAATCCCAAAGAAGGAAACAGGCCCAGCTGCTGCTGTTTTCCAGAGCCAGCAGTCCTGGGTGGAGCTGGCATCCCTGCTTTGCTTTTACATTATTATTTGATTCCTTTACTTCATTTAGGGATTGCTGGTCCAGAGCCCACTGTATTCACAAGAGGACTTTACCCGAACAGAGGCTCGATGCTCTCTGGGGAGCATAAGGAGTATCAGAGACACTTCTTGTGCTTGGTGCTGCAGGGCTCAGAGATGGAGCCTCTACAGACCTTGGGGACCAGGCCCAAGGACAAGGGACCCTGAGCAAGCTCAGATCAGCCCCAGGGACACTGCAGATTCCCCACACCTGCCCAGTGCCGCCATCTCCCACACCTCCCTGTGAGGCCGCTCAGCCAGCGTTAGCAAGGAGCCTCCGGTCCCCAGGGATGGGACTTGTGGGTAACCTGGCCTCCACCTGGATCCCATGAACAAGACATACCAAGCTCTTACCTGGTAAAAACCCCATCAGACACTGCTTCAGGCCAGCAGCTGTTTCAGCAATCCCCTAACAAGCAAATCCATGCTGAATTCTCAGGATTTTAGGTATATATTTCACTCTCTGAGCAACAAATAAGCTGAGCCCACACAGCTGGGAAACTGGAGGCAAAGGTACTTTGTGAGATTCATCTCTGTGTTTGGTCTTCTGAAACTCAAAAGGTAGCTGTGAGCAGTGGAAGCAGCAGCAGGGAGGCAGGACAACCACAGGGTTTTAATGAGGACAGGAGGAAATGGCTCCCGAAACTCGGCAGTGCTGTGGCTTCATCCCTTTGGACTTGCACCAGAGCTACTGCGCGAGTTCGGGTTGAAAGCCGAGAGCTGCGGGTTGGACAAGCCCCTGGCATTCCGAGTCCCCGGGAAGATGGGCTGCAGTCACCTCCCAAATGGAACCAGGCAGCTTTTGAATGGCTCCATTATCAGCAAGCAGCAGCTGGGCACAGGCAGAAAGGCATCGTTATCCAGGGGAAGGCACCAGCAGCTACGAGCGCAGCGCTCCGGTACAACGAGCTCAGGAAAACGGGAGTGCAAGCTCCGACACAGCATCTCTGTTACAGCACGTCTAACCCACCTTCTGTGACCAACAGGAGAATCCTCACTTGGACACAATCCCGAGGCAGCCTCCCGGTGTGCTCTGTAATTGCCACAGGCCTGAGACCAAAGGCAGCTGCCCTGGCCAGCGATGACTCCAGCCAGGTGAGACAGACCCCGAGTACCATTTTACTAAACTCCACACTGGCCACCTCCAAACTCACTCAGACTTTGTTCAGCCTGCTGCCATGGCAGGGCGAGATTCTGCTGCTTCAGGAGTCGGGAGCAGGGAGGAAGCACAAAGGAGGAGTTTCTTGGAGGCTGCCGCAGAAGGCAGGACCGGGGCAGGTGTTGAAGTGGGATCTCACACATGCTCACTCCAAGTCACCCATGTAGCATCTCAGCAAAGCTCTGTGCATGTCCAGGCTTCTCCCACTGCTGATAATCCAGATGAGGCTGCAGAACCCCAATGCTGTCGCCAGCTCCCCCAAAGGCAGAGCCTGGGGAGCTCAGGAAGGGGTCATTGTCCACAGCAGGAAGGGAAGCTGTATCCAACATATGCCCTCATCTCACCAAGGCCTAAAGCTCTCCTTCCTTGGGCGATTTCTCAGTTCCTCACGCAACATCCCAGGAATATTTCTCATGCTTCCGGGTCCAGAAAGGTTTTATGAAGTCCTTGCTGTTGCCAGGACAGGACAGCCCATACACAGTGGTGACTGCTCAAGGGGAAAAGGTCCAACACAGTGGTGACTTCCCAAAAGGTCCAACAGACTCAGCTACAGCCATCTGGTTTTAGTGAAGGAAAAAAAAATAAAGGCAGGTTTTTCTCTCTATCAAGGGCCATCCTGTGAGCACTTCTTAGCTTGGCTGGAAGCACAGTACAAACCCTCATGTTTCTCCATGTCCTGAAGTCTCTTTCAGGGAACAGAACAGAAATACAGATAAAAGTGAGAGTACAGGAGCCAGGTAACGTAGGTGGTGAAGGCAGCTCTCAGAACACCTGCAAGAATTGGTTTCAAGTGGGGCCCATTTGTTTGAAAGCTGAAGTTCAGGAGCTGTGCAGACAACGGAGGCAGAGTCACGGAGCTCCAGCTGGGTCCCCTGCTGGCACCCAGCCCACACCCTGCAGGGATTCATCAAGGACAGCGGGAAAGCACAAACACAGCACATCCCTGCTTTTGGAGGCTGCCCCAAAACACACCTTAATGCACAGAAAATTAAGGGTAAAATACACCTTAATGCACAGAAACCCCTCTCAGGCATGGAGATGCCCCAGTGCTTCCTTCATTGCCCACATCAGGCAACCAGGGCAGGAAAGCCCCTCACCAATGCAACTCCTTTGATGGCCACTGCAAGGACTCCTTCAGCCTTTGGAGGACTGGGGACAGTGCAGGAAACAGGCGTGGGGAGGGATGCAAGAACAGGACACACAGAGCTCAGCTGTCCTCCTCCTCTTCCTCCCTTCTAGGTGGTGGTTCCCCGAGCCTGCAGAGTGGTGCCAAACCCCCTGGGTCCCCCTGCTCTGGAGACTGCACCTCCCACAGCATCCCCACATCACCGGCCAGCCAAAGCCTCCTTCAAAGAAAACACAAAGCATGCAGCTAAAAGATATTCACTTACAGTTTATTTTTGCCTGAAATTATTTCACATCTCTTTTTACACAGCTACAGAACAGTAGTAGTAAACCATTGGTAAAAGCAACAGTGCTAAGGAAAATGTTGGCATATTTTTTCTTTTTTTTTTTTTCTTCTTCTTCTTCTTTCCCATACTGCATCTTCGTACAGTCTGGGATTTGAAGGGGGGAAAAAAACCTGACACACTGCATGAGTTAAGACTCAATTCCTGTTTCATTATTTAAAAAAAAAAAGAAAAAAAGAAAAAAACAACATCATTGGGGATGGGGTTGTCTACATAGCAACAAACTTTAAAAAAGAAAACAACAAAAAAACCTGAACAAAAAAGCTTGGCTTTCCATTGAATAAGATTAAATATATATATATTTATATAAAAAATTACATTGGCTGTATGTGAAACCTTGAGGTGCTGAAGAATAAAATAAAAGTGTTAAACAGAGGAAA
>WAAG01072757.1:42929-81502 GCA_013390105.1 Tichodroma muraria
AAAAAAAAAAAGAAAAAAAGAAAAAAACAACATCATTGGGGATGGGGTTGTCTACATAGCAACAAACTTTAAAAAAGAAAACAACAAAAAAACCTGAACAAAAAAGCTTGGCTTTCCATTGAATAAGATTAAATATATATATATTTATATANATCGGACGTAAACAGAAAACAAGGGAGGCAACATGTAAAATCTACAGTTTGCAAACACCCCATTGGCAAAATAAATGTCTTGTCCCCATCTCCCGTGTTTAAACCTGACATGGCTTAGAAGACTAAAGAAAGTTTTCAGACTTTGGAAGGAGTTGCGACTTTTATTAATCCCTGCATCCCCTCCCCCAACAACCACACCCCCCCTTGATAAAGATTTTCCTTCCTATTTGATAACATTTGAGGCATTTTGAAATCAAAAAGACAACGCGATGAATGTTGACAAAGAGGGAGTATAATACAGTTTGCATTACTAAAAGGCAATTCTTCAGGGAGGACATTTCCTTAAAAAAAAATAATAACAACAAGACAGCAAACTAGTTTATACAGTACTATACGCAAAAAAAAGGGTAAAAGAATTAACAATTCATAAATAAAAGACAGGTCCCAGACCCGTTATTTGTGAACCATTTTCTTAAATAGGTGCATTATGTAAATCTTATGTACAACAAAATTACTTTGCATAACAACTGCAAGGACATGGGGGGAGGTGAAAATCATATTGGTTTTGGTTTTCTTCTCTTGAGATTTTTGAAGTTTGATTTTCTGGAGCAAAACTGGTGAAACAGGAGTTCTGGCTGGCTGGGTGCCAACCAAGGAAACCCAGGTAAATAAGGACAAAGGAATATATTTTTTTTCTCCACACGGCATAAAACACAAAGGCAAATAAAATCCACAAACGTGTCTTTTTCCTCTTTATAATCGTCTTGCTGCTACAAAGTCCTTTTTTTGTTGTTGTTTCCTTCCTTTTCAATTTTAATTACGTTGATTCCGAAATCACAAAGCTGAAAGAATCCAGTGGGGTCCAGGCTTGCCCCGTCCTCCCAACACACATAACTCCACTCTGCTACCCCACAACCACAACTCCTGCCACCAAGTCCCCAGACTCACTGCTCTACAGGAATTGGCCAAAAGTTATTTTCTGGTTTGTTTCAATCTGTCTGTTTTAAAAATCTTTTCCTTCTCACGAGAAGCAAAAGAGAAGAGTGGGAGGCAGGGAGAGTTCACCAGGCTTCGGTGTAGCGGACGTCCACCTCCTTCAGGTTGGGGAGTTTAGCCTGTGAGGGGAGGAAAGGTCAGAATCAACAGCGTGTTCAGAGCTCAGGTAAAAAGTTCCTGTCAAATCTCTTGTGTGGGATCATTCCCTGTACTTATCCAACAGAGCAGCAGCATCCAAATCTAAAGGAGGAATAGAGAAGGGGGGTGAAAGAACTTCCTGGGGAAGGAGAGCGCCGTGCCCCGCTGTTGTTGGTGCTGATGATTGGCTGCCCAGGGTAAGTAAAAGCCAAAAAAAACCTTTGTGTCCCGTGACTTTTTGTGTGACAGCAAGCCTGAGACCTGTGCAGTTCTGAAGATCGCACCTGTATTTTAAATGTGGGCTCCCAAAAGAGGATGAAAGCACCTCCCCTTGGCAAGGAAAGCCCAGAGCCCCGCTGGTGGTGAGGATGACAGGCAGCCCAGAGAGGCAAAGGGCAGACACAGCTTTCTGGCCTGGGAGCTCCTGTGTGGAAACAATCCCTGGACTTACTCAATTCAGAGGTTAGATCCAAATCTGGAGGAGGGCTACAGAACGGGACAAAGCACCTCCCAGCAAACTGGGAGGATTGCTCTGTCAACCACCAACTGCAGGAAGAGGCGTGACACCCTGGGCCCAGTGCTGAGCTCAGCTGTGAGCTGGAGCAGGCAGGTGTGGCAAAGGAACACGATGCTGAGCCCTTACAGACACACAGGACGAAGTCCCACCTGCTCTAAAACCCATGCACCAGCCACCAGGTCCAGATCAGACCCTGCTCTTCATTTTTTTATGCAAATGCTCAGCAAAACATGTCTGTCCGACTTTTGCCACGAAGGCAGCGGATTCAAACTGCAGCAGAGAGAGACCCATTCCTCCTTCGGCATCCACACTGCTCATTTTACCTTCCATGTATTAAAACAACTCGTGGAGCATTAGCAACTTTTGGTGTCTTTGTGGTCTCCCTTCCACAACTCTGCTGCTTTAGGCCGTATCACTCCTGAATGGCCCCCGAGGCAGACGGGGACCGGCCATTTGCGCTGCCCCTGCTCGCCGACCCCCTTTGCACACTCTCTGACCACAACTGCACGCTGTGCTAATTCAACAATTGGCTAATTCTCTCAAAACAAATAAACACGCTTAATTAGGCCAGGGCATAATTGAGGACTTGGAAGTTTCTAGGAGTCATTATTACCTCACTTCTTGATTTATGCGCACGCATATTTTGATAAGAGCTATTCATAATCCTACAGACACTGCCAGCAAATAATTTTTCAGTTAGGCAATAATGACTTCAGTAGTGGGTGTTTATTTATTGTCTGGTTCAGCCTGCCTGGTACATATGTGGGTGTCTGTGTGTGTGCAAGTGTGTTTAGTGGGGTGGGGGATGGAGCTGAGAGGAAATGTCATCACTGGCTTGTGCCCCAAATGCTCTTGTAGACCAGTGTGAGAAAGAAAGATTTGTATCAAAAATATGTTCTTCGAAGTCTGAGCTGTTCTTAACAAAACTACAACCACGTGCCCCAGGGAGAGAAGCTACTACCTTTGAACACACACAGAACCCTAAAAAAACTGTCACCAAGATAAATCTCAGTGGAAGAGGTGAAAGGGGGAAAAGTGATGCCTGCCTATTTTTTCAGCTTTTGGAATTCTCTGCAATCATCAGGACTTTGCTCACCGGCAGTTTTGCTGTTTGCCCTGGCAAGTCACTTTCTTGTGTGGCTGCTAAGAACTATTAATGCTGTATCAGAGCAGAGGGAACCAGCAGAGTTAGGAAAGTGTGAGTTTCAGTAAGAAATGAGTGGCAAAGGAGCTCAGAAGCAGGGGTGGGGACCAGGGGAGCCTTTCAATACATGTGATTTCAGAGCCCTGGGCCAAATACAGCATTGACCTTGATTGTCTGTAAATGTTTGGGGCCTGATACAAGCTCCATTGTGTGAGCCCATCTGCAAGCCAGCTGTTAATTCCAAGGACTTCTTTGCATATACAATTGTGACACAAGTTTTTAAAACTTGATCTTGAAAACTCCATGCAAGCAGCATTGCAGCTGAGTCTCTGGGGGAGCTCTGGCTCCACAGCCAGAACCAAAGATAGATGTTTGCAGTGAATTTTGAAAGCAGAGCAGTTACAGGACTTGCTTCAAGTTCCAAACTCAACCCAAGGTTGTGACCTTTTAAGTAAACGTGGCCCAAGCTGTTTCAACATTCAAGACAAGCAAATGTCAAGTTTCATCTTGAGTCCTTGGGTCTCTGTGAGGTAAGATTTTGGGAGATGAGACTCACACACCACCAGAATGAAGGCAAAGTCCACGTCAAGTCATGAAAGCCAACACATCTCAGGCAAGCATTGAAACCACCTGGGGCTACATCCTGGCTCTTTACACCATTTTGCCTAAGTGGTTATAAACTCACAGTAAAATCACATGTCAAATTTCAGAACTGGGCATCTGTGCAGATGTTTCTGCTCAGAGCCCAATTCCAGTCCTAGAGGCATCAAGATAAATTTGCATCTTCCTTGATGCTTTCAGTTCTCCCTTTGCATTCCAAATCAAAGCTTCATGATACTGTTCACCCAAGTTACTTTTGGTCCTGTTAACAGTACAGGATATGGTGTGCACTAGATTGCACCTGTCTCTGTACCCTCATCAGAAACAATCAATATGCTTCTATTTATAAAACTTTTACTGTTGATAGCACAGGCAAAAAGATTGAGCTGCTGATTCTATCTCATACTTCTCCATTCAGTATATTAAATGTTTTCCAAGTTCATCAAAGCCAGCAACCTCACAATGCTGCTTTCAGTCATTATATCCACAAAACAATCCACTTCACCCTCTTCAGATAACTTTCATGCTACCCACTCCCCAGGGTCAGTTCTCCCTACCCTAGGCATCACCACCATGCTCTTGCTACAGCTACTTCTCATCTTTAGAGGATGCAATTCACAAATACCTTGAGATCTTCGTAGGTATCTGCTGAAAGTTTGGTGCTGTTCATATTTAAACTACACAGGCTCTTCATGGCTAAAAGAGAAAACACACATATATTTATGATCATGCTGCATTTTCTTAAAATATCATGCTTACAGTAGGCCAAAGCATAAACAAGACATGACCATGTGCAGCACTCCCAGGAAAAAGCTGAATAGCATAAAATACAGAAATACAAATGGATAAACAGCTGTTTGGGCCCTCATCCAGGAAAAAGTCCCTATTTAGGAAGGGCCATTAAGCATATGCTTAAGACTGCTGACTTCAAAGGAGTTCAGTCAACTTCTCATAATCGGTTTCCTGCACATTATTCTGAACAGTGCCCGTTCTCAGTGCTCTGCGTGGTGCTCACAGGGACCATGCTGATCTGGCAGTCCTCCCTCTCCTCCCCCCATTCCCATTTTAGGCTCCAGTACTTAGCAGAATAGTTTCCTAAGATGAGCCATAACTACTGGCCTGTCTGGCACGTCTGCATAGGATCAAGCCTATTAAAGTAGCCCTCCAAACCAACAGTGAGGTCTGTAATGCACTGCTGGGTGCAGGAGGGAGTTTCATTCTGGCACGTCGAGCAGCTCTCAGTGCTCAGGGAATCCTGGATGCCTCGCTCTGCCTTGCCTTGTTTAAACTAAGAACAGGGAGAGTTTCACCTCCCCAAAAACAAAGGAACAAAATGCCAGGAGTATGGAACCTGCTGCACACAGCTGCAGAACTGACTGAGAAGCTGCCAGATGGCTTTGCAACCCTCCCCTCCTGCACCACACAAGGCAGGTCCCACCCAGAGGGGAAACCATAGGAAGAAATTTGGGAAGTCCCTGGGCAACAGGTCACCACATGAGATGGGGACAGATGCCATCAGTGAAGCCAGAGGCAAGATCTAGAGTATGGCTCAGGAGGACAAAGCCCACACGAGGCCACCCAGCGCCATCAGGCTCAGGTCACCATCCCACAGCTGGACAGCTGCAGGACTGGGCAGGGAGGAGGGAAGATTAAACCTAACACAGCCACAGCCTGTCCCAAATCCCTGCAGAAGCAGCGCTGTAGCACTGAGAGCTCCACCTCCTGCCCGAACCCACACGAATCCCTCGGAACCCTTCCGAAAGGAAAAGCTAGCCCCTGCTAGGTCACTCACAGCTCAGTGCCAGCAGCCCGGCGTCCGTGACCGGGGTCTCGCACAGGTTGAGCACTTGCAGCATGGTGAGGTGCTCGGACAGGAGCCGCAGCCCCGCGTCGCCGAACTGTGGGGCACAAGCAGAGCCGGGTCAGACGAGGCACCCCCACCTCGTGCAAGAGCCTCAGTGCAAACAGGGCCGTGCAAACGGGGCCTGGCCGAGCCCGCCAAGCCACGCTCCCATCGCTCACCGCCAATGACAGCAGAGAAAGCAAATAGTTTTATCCCTGTCTCGCAGGCGGGGGACAGAGGAATTAAGTGACTTGTGTGCACTTAACCACAGGCCATCACTTCGTTGGATTGGTGCCTTTAAAGCCTGGACTTGGTACGAGCGGGCTCCCACCCAGGCTATACACGATGGTTATGGCAGCCTCAGCCAGTTCCCAACCACATCACACAAAAAAAAAGCACAATGCAAGTGGTATTAATTAGCTATTTCGGTCTCAAGAACAATGCGCTATTGATTGGTAATTGTTCTATTGACCCACTTGGTTTCTGCTGTTTCTAAATTCTAGATTAATGGAAACCAGGATATCGCAAAACAAAATGGAATCTAAACCCTTTTTTTTTTCTTTTTTAATAAAAAGAAACCCCAGACAAAAAGCAGGCTCTTTGTTCAGTGAAATCAAACTCATTCTGAACAAGAAGCAGCAAATTTTTTCAAATGCAAAAGTTACATTGTTAAGACAAATCTGGAGGAGATACAAACACAGCCTTAAAACAAGCGAGCAATCAGTTTCTACTTCATACTCCCCATACACAAAAAAAGGGTATTTCTGGGATACAAAGTAGTTAGGAAAACAAAACAAAATATTTATTTGACATTTTGGTTAAAAAAGATGCTGCTTTTTGTGGTTGCAGTGTAATTGTGTTTTCAGAGAGCACTACAAATAGGTGCTAACAGAAAATGGGGAAAACCTTCTCAGTCAAGAACCTCAGAGAGCAAAACCAGCAGGGTACACAGAAGAAAAATTGAATTTTAGAAGTTCCTTCAGTCAACAGCAGAATAATTTATTCAGTTAACTTGGGTGTTTTTTTGCTTACAAAATAATCACATTCTCATTTATAATTTCCTTCTACTTATTCATTATCTGAGTTTCTTTTTGTTGCTGTTGGGTCAATCAGCTTTCAAGCAATTCACTGCCTAAACTGCAGACTCTGCACTTTGCTTGACCACGTGAGCTGCACAGCATCATTTTTTATCCTAACCGGGTGAAAGCAGAAGCATTTCCCAGATGAACAGCAGCAAAGGTTCTACTGAGTACACAGTAGCAACCATGCCCAACTGGAACATTCAACCCAAGATAGCAGCAACAATTTTATAATTAAAAATAAAACAAAAATTAAAAATTGGAGGAAGAAAAAGGGGTGAAGAGAAAAAAATCAGCTGCCAAGATGAGCTAAACCACAGGAAGGCCCTGTAAAAATAGCAGGAAGACAAAGTCATCTAAGCAAGCTTCTTCACACTCTCTTCCTATGCTGACGTAGTGAGGAATTTCGGAATTAGTCAGCACTGGCTCCTGCTCAGAGTCTCAGGCTGCAGAGCACTTACCTGAGTCGACCACAGGTTCAGCTGCTTGAGCGAAGGCAATTTGATGAGGTGCTCAGCACAAGCACTTGTCACATTGGTAAAGGCCAGGCTGAGATTTTCCAGATTCCCAAAAGATCCCGAGCTCAGCAGGCGGGCCAGGTCTGCATCCTGAAAGCAGACAGGAGATTGCTCAGAGCGATTCCGGCTCCCAGCCTGGAAGCGCGCGGTGTCACCGATACTGGTAACCGGAGCGAGTTGCACAACTGCTCCACTTGTTTACAGTAACAGAGAACCACACAGAGCAGTTTCTGTTTGTTTGGCAAGCAGCTGGGCTCCTGTGGCAGCGTTGATTCACACACCCTGGGAAAAATCTGTCCAAACATTAGGACAAAAATGTCCTCTGCGCGTGTATCCTTATGAGATACAAAGTCTTCAGTGCCAGAGCAAATGCTGAAGATGGGTATTTAAACATCATGAAGATTTAACCATGAGGTCCGGGCCCCAGCTGTGCTCAGCACCATTACCTGGCCTCAGTGAAGTTAGTCTGTGTTTACATCAGGCTTAAATGCAATAGTGCTGGGTCTCTTTGAGACTTCCATGACTAAAACCCAGAACTGGACTGCACAAAAATTGTGAAGTTTGCCTTTGTAATGCAAAACTCTGTCCCCAGAGCTGCCATTCCAAATCCAAGCAGCACTATATGGGACAGAGTGCTGCTGGTGTTGGAAACTGCTGCACAGACCCAAGAGCAGAAATGTGCTCTTGGAGTTGTGTGAACTCCAGTTGTGTTGACAGAGCAAGTGGAATGGCTCCCCACATAACTGCCCAAAACCACTGTGCCACATGGCAAACATAAATCAAGTGTTTAAATATGGAAAGACAAAGCTTGTTTTTCTATTGACATGATTAACTTACTGTGGACTTGGACGGCAGTGTTAACCTCGTGGGGCCACCTTTTCTTTGCTGAAAAAGAGAAGGTATTTTGGTCAAGCAAGCTGCCGTTCTACATTTCAGACTCACTGAAGTACAGCAAGCTCCTCACTAGCACAAACCCTGCTCCCATTGCAAAGCTTCCTGCCAGCCCTTCCACCTCATCCCCGCTTTCCCTGCCCTGAGTGTGCCTGTTGCTCCCCAGGGGACACCCACTAACCACAGCTAAGTGGATCTTCATGCCATTTGTCTGCTTCAGCCTGCCAGCATTTGGCTACTTTCACTTTACAGGAAGCAGCTTTAAAATGCTGGGCAAAGTGAGCAAAGGGGTTAAGATGGCACAGTTGATAAAATCATTTGCTTGACTTCAAAAGAAGCATCTACTTTTCAGGCTGGGAGCAGGGGTTAAAGACAAATCTAAATGTGAAAGAGGGAAGAAGAAGTTTGTGGGTATGTTTGCATAGGTGAAAAAGTGCTAATACAAGTAGGTCCATTTTGAATCTGTAGGTCCCCTCTTTAAAATCAGGGAGAGTCTTTTTCTATAGGCTCTAACTCTGAGAACTAGACCTAAAGACCATCTCAGTGAAAAGCTGTGAATGCCAAAGCATTCAGAAATGCTGGCCAGCACCAGAACCATTTGCTACTCATATGTCAAAAGGTGGCAGAATTTGACAAGCTGACTCGTAAGATCTTGAGACACCAGGGTTTCACCTTTACTCCTTCACATGGATCCTAAGCAGGTTATTGAATATCATTCATAAACATAGTATGGGATTAGTCACATCAGTAAATATCACACAGTATATATATTCACAGTAAAATCCTCTGAGGACTGCTCCCATCCTGTTGTTAACTGGGAATTTCACACCCTGCTTGTCTTTCTTTTGTACCTCCATTTGTGGAGAGCACAGAGCCCAGCGTGCTATGGCAATATGTGCAGGGTGACATACCAGCTCCTTTAACTCCCTCTGCCTCTCACACAGCTGTTCATACATTCTCTTTCCCACGTCTGTGCTTTCCAGGGTGGAGATGATCTGGAGCTGGGTGTCATTATTGTCAATAATGTTGTATTCCAGCATCAAACACAAAATCTAGCAACAGAACGAAAGGAGAGTGGTCAGTGCAGGGCTTTCATTCAATTTCTTTCAAATATCCAAATTACACTGGGCATGGTGGTTTAAATTCCTAGGTAAGTTTTTAGAGCATGCATTATGGAGGTTAGATTAGAGCATATCACAGCAATATTTATGGCCCTTCCAACACATGAAATTAATTTTTTGTTTGTTAAGAATGAAGTGTAATCTCCAAAAGCCAGCCTGTCTACCCTGCCTCCCATTAGTTCTCACTTCTTTTGACTGAGAGGTGCAGTTATTTGCATCAGACCTGGGAGATGGCTCCATGCCACAGCCCTCTCCAGAACAGGTTCAATTGATCCAGTATTTTCCAGGTCCACGGGCTGGGCTGGGCATCGGCAGAGCTGGGACACTGCACACCAGCAGCAGCAGAGACAAGCAGCTCCTTAAGGGCCAGATTTTTCATCCCTAACTGCTGGGGTTTCTGTGCAACAGAACACGTGTGAGGTGTACCCAGCCCAGGAGGCAGGATGGGTAAAGGGCAGAGAGGCTCCAGGAGAGGATGCTGGGAGCTCACTGCTGTGGCCAGGACATCCCCCACCTCACTGGGAACACACCCAACTCACCCTGGGGAAGGACTGCCAGGAGCAAGTCAGACCCCAAGGGATGATTGCAGTGGGTCACACAGATTTAGGACACAAGCTGCCCCTCCACGCTACTTTTTCTTTTCAGCTATGTATCAAGCCATCACAATTAAAATGCAAAGCTTTTATTCCCTCCACAATTTCAATTATTTTTAATGAAGAAAAAAAAAATCCAGCAACATTATATTCAAATGCATTCAGCATGCTCCTTTATTTACTGGATTAAATTAGCATACATAGATCTAAGTCAATGAAAAACTAACTCCTTCCATCTATTTATCCACTCTGTTTCCACTGATAAAGACAAACTTCTTTTAAGAAATCCAGAAAAATACATATAAATTATTAGCACAACAAAAATAACAAAACATAAGCATAAAAAAAGTGTATTAATACAAGCAAATAAGGTTTTATAAAGGCACTTCCTGTGCACTGCTCATTTTGCAGGTGGCAAGACAAGAATCAGGCATTTCATCACGGAAAAGCCTTGTGGTTGTGAACTGAGATCTCTCACCACAGCCTACACCACCGTGGCCATTTATTTCCCATCCTAACCTCTCCGGCTGCATTACAGCAAACAATCTCCAAAAATTCATGCACCCACCTTTCATTTAATTCACACTCATATCTACAAAACAACAATATTCTGTTCCCCTTAATTCAGAGAAACACAACCACCTACTGCTGGTATTTGACATAACACAAACCTGGCCCCTGCCAGAGCCAGTTCTGGGAAAGGCAGTGTGAACCTGAACACTGCTCATAACCACATGTTTTTATGGGCTTACCTCTACCATCGTCTGGTTACCCCTCAAAGCCAGCAGCATGCAAGGTCCCAATTTATTTTCAGCCAGTGAAAGCAGGAACTTCTTTGTTTTATAGCAGGATCCCATTAAAATATGAACCTGTTCAAGAAAGAGAGGTAAAATTAAGGGTGTAGGCCTAAGAGACATATATACCTCTGGAAGGGATACTGTTAAGCAGTCAAAAAGTGTTAAGTATTTGCAATAAACCTAAAGGAATGAAGGCTCTCTTTACAGTCAGAGTTGCAGTGTCTCAACAGCTTTGCTGCTGAATGGAAATGACTTTTTGAAGAAGGTGATGCCCACAGTGAGATCTGAGGGAGTGGCAAGCTTTTTTCCATAAAGGAGCCCAGCTGATAGCCTGATAGAGGCTCCCAGGAAACATCAGAGCAGCTGTGCACTTGCCCCCATTCCCAGTAACCTGATGCACCCAGCCCCGGGGGAACCACCGGGGATTTTTGCTTTCGCATCTGTTTGCACTTCGGTTTCTCTGGAAATGCCAGCTGGGGAGCAGGGGCTGTGTGGGCTGGGTGTCTAGGTAAAAGGCAGTGCTGCTGGCAATCTGCTGGCCTTGATTAAGGGGTGGTGACAGACAAAATCACCTGTTCAGGATGAACAGACAGGACCTGACTGGGGAAGGAAGGACTGCTTTAAGAAAATGTGGCAGTCTTGAGCATTAAGTCAGAAATGACTTCATGGGTTTTCATGCTCTTGGGCCACTATCCTGCTTTCTCTTTTGCTCAGTTTTCCCTGAAAGAACTGCTGTGAACAGTGACACTGAGTGACACTCTTTTGAGCCCTTGAGCTGACAAAAACTGTTCTGCAGACTCTTCGCAAGCTCCAGAAAGCACCGTGTGCTATCACATAGTAACGCCTACGGCAGAAATGCAAAGCCACTTGTATGAAGTTGTTAATATTATTTCTAATGTAAAAGTCTTAGAGATTAAATGCAGGGAAGTCTGGGTTCCTAGAAGTCTTATTTCATAGCCTAGATGGCTGATTCACCATTTGCTGCAGAGTACTATGTGAGAATTTGCTTTTTCCAACAGCCTAGGCAGGAAGAGTTCCATTATGTGGACTCAACATCAGCACCAGCCTACAATAACCTTGTAAATACATTCTGTGCCCCCCTGGCTCAAGGCATTGCTTGCACTATGTTCAATACTGCTGAAAATATCACAACTGTGCCACGATGAGGTCAATTCTATGTGAATCATGGCTTCGTTAGCAGCAAGCTCTTCAGAAAAACAGAAAATATTTTTTTTCCTTAAACATCCATCAGCTCAGGTGGCCTTTAAAAATCTGAACCTCCAAGCCAAAAGGGATTTAATTTCATGCAGTTTTCATTAAGTTTTTTAGAGGTTTTCTTAAGCAATGGAAAATACCAACACTGACAGTAAAGTAACATTAGGTGCATCTCAGAACAGGGTGTTTTTCCAACTTTATGGTTAGTCGTTAGCAGCTCTTTAAGTATTTATCAACATCCTTGCAAAGGGCACAGAGTACTGCATATTAATGTGTGTTAGCATTGTGCTTTCTCATGCACGACATCTCCTGATGCTCATAAATATCCTGAACCAAAACGGCTCTCAGGAGAAATGATACAGTTCTGAAGAAATTTTCTTTTCAAAGATAAAAGACAAATGAACAGTGAAAAGGGGTGAAACCTTTTGTAAACACTCTTCTTCCATTATCAGTTTCAGAGGTATCTCTGATCCATCTGAACTTAAGGATATAGACAGACATCTGTGTTCTTTATGTCCAAAAATGTTCACCACGTGGGAGATGCACAAAGTGTAGAAAGTCACTTCACTATGTACCCAAAGCCAACTTCAACAAATGTTTTCCCCCTTACCAGGGAAAGGCACTAATATCATTTCCATCTTCCTTGGTATATGGAGAATTAATACAGACAGAGACCTACGTGACTTGACCCAGGTTGCACAGGAAGACAGTGCTTAAATCACATCACTGATTAAAACCTGTTATTTTCTGTCTAGCCCTTCTCAGAGTTACAAAAGAAGTAACTGCTGGAAATGGAACGCTGTTTTCTAATTACACCTCTTCACAACAATGTAATTGGACAAAGACACTGATAACACCTTTTTATATCTATCCATCCATCCTTTCATTAACCCAATGTAACTGTTGGTTTTAAATTCCAGGGTAACCTACTAATGTAAGCTACAGGTGTGGATGTACAACAGTCTGTCTCCCAGTATTCCATGTTCCCTGAGAGAGTTTTTTTATACAGACAGACAAAGACAGATATTTATAAAAACAGAAATACATACATATACACAAGCATGGTTTGTGTGTTACACTACCAGTGAGAAAACATGCCAAGGTTCAAAAAGAGAATAGTAACGTGTTAACCAAACTGTGACTGCAAGGGAGGTCGATGGATCCAGTGGCAGAAAGATCTGGATTTTCTGGTGAACGCTCATGGTTAACAAAATCATGATTTTGATAATTTATTTTTTGAAAAAAACCCAAGTAATTCTTGTTACTGCTGACCAGGCATTAGTTACTTACTGCAAAGAAGTTCCTAAAGCCACATTACTGCAGACACGTACCATACTGGCAAAGAGCTCTCCATCATCGTCGCAGGCCACCCCCCCAGGGCTGTAGAGCTGGAACCAGCCATCTTTGCCAGCCCTCACACTCAGCAAACACGAGTGCACCTGCCAAGAAGTGAACACATTGGGAAGGTTACAGCTCCTGCCAATAACCACCAGCATCTCCCACACCGGGCCAACAGTAACTGCAAAACCTGCTGGAAATTTCATGGTTAATATTCCAATCTACAGAGCTGCAGGCCAGTCTCCACTCCCAGAATCCATTTTTTCAGTATAACCAAGAGGGAAGCTGCATCATCCCTTATTGCATGGCCCTTTTCATTCCCTTTACACAAATCGAACACAAAATGGCTCTAATCTAGAACAGCCCCTTTCACTTGGAAAAAAAAAACACCACCAAAAAACCAAATAAAAAACCCCCACAAATTTCTCAGCTTCTGTCATTTTCCCCCTGTCCTCCCAGCATGTGTCTCTACATCTGATGTGATCTGCATACCAAATGTGGTGGCTGATGGCTTGCTCATTCCAATCATTAACAATTCTTATTACTCCTGCTCTAATAAAATTTGACCAGAGTCGGGGTGAAGGAAATCCACAGGGAAAAACTCAACAGGGATATATAACACGGAAGCTGCACTGGAGAACTGGCACCAGTGAGCAACCATTAGTCTAAATTTGGCCCGCTGTAGAGATTACTATATTTAGTCCCACAATTTAATAGAGAAGTCATAATTAAGCTTTATTTTTTCCTTTTCTTTTTTTTTTCCTTCACTTGAAGAAACAGATGTTCCATTTCAATTTTTGAGGTGTTTGGGGGGGAGGTAAATTCTTTCCTTTGGGCACAGAACGCTAGTGACAGATGAAATCCTCGGGCCATTCTAAGACAAGAAGGTCTCTTCTAACAAGGGTAACTACTGCTCAGAAGAGCTAAACCCATGAAAATGAGGAGTTCTGGGCAGTGATGATACAGCTTCACCCACAGTTTGAGGGAGCTTTCTTGCCTTTATGCCAAAAGCAAGAATCACTGTGGATGAGAGGTTCCCTCTGACTCAGCCAAAGCTGATGCTGCTGAGCAGGCTCCGAGTGCAGCTCCGAGGCAGCAGCAGCCACCACGAGGCTGCAGCAACACTCTCACCCCAGTAACACACCTCCCACCCCCTTTCTGCTGCCAATTCATGAGAATTACGGTCATTCGCACACAACGGAGCTGAAACACAGCTTCACACTGAACCTGTTGTTTTGTGAGCTGCGTGGATCCATGGATTTTGTTTCCGTTTTTTTTTGTATGGAAGATGAAAACCTCTGAGTGATCCCACAGAGGGGGAAAATCTTGCTGGTTGCAGTTTATTGCCGAACAAGGACATCAACTGATGCCAGACAAGGAGGTGACAACACATAAACCTTACACATAAACCACCCTGAGTGGCCACTACTCCTTAGAGACATAGGCAGAGTAAAACCACACCGTGTTTTGGAACAAACTGCTTAAGGAGAGATCTGAACGAGTGCAGCTGCAATCCCTCCAACTAATACTCTGTGTAACTGCCAAGAAACTCACTTCTTGTCTCGGGTCTTCTGCAAATCTCTGAATCACATATTTCAGCTCTCTGAAAAAAATAAGAGTGAGAAGGACAAGAATAAGCAGTTGCTGGTTGCACTTTTTGCACAAGTATCACATTTCTTTTGAATAACACCTAAAATTATATACATATTAATGCACTTTAGAGAGAAACAAGGTGAACTCCTTCCACAGAAAGGAAATACGATGCCTAAAAGTGATTACTAAGGACAGTGTCTGCTCACAATAGCCTAGAAAATGTTTCAGAGATGTACATTGACAAATTCCTTTGTAAATTCTATCAGCACTCAGTGGTTATAGTCCTTGGGCTCCTGCTAGCCCAATAAATTACAAAGAAAACTTTTTATTGCCAACAGAACATAAACAGGGCCTACAGCCCTTCACAGATAAAAGCCATTAGAGACACAATACTGAATAATGCATCATTGCTATTATTGAAGAGTACAAGTATTTATTCAATAAAACAAAGGAGCCCCAGAAACTTACTTTGTGAATTTCTCATGTGCCAGAGCCCTGAAATTTAAAACAGAAAACAGAAGAGCATGAGGATCTAAGAGAAAGGAGAGAGGAGAAAAAACAACCCAAAAAACCAAACAAGCACTTTTCAGTTCTTTCCAGATAATAAAAGGATTTGCTAAGCAACTGCAACACAAGACAAAAAAAAAGTTTCAAAAAATCAGATAAAGCCTCTTTCATTAACCTAGAGGGGAAAATTACTTGGAACAAATCTTGTAGCTTTTCTCGAGTCTGTCTTAGACAAGGTTCTGACTAACATCAGTGGGAGAAGGTCAGAAGAAAGTAAAAGACTTAGAGTACCATTTTATAATTACAAACAGAGTTTTGCCTACCTCCAAGAGCCAGGTGTATTCTTTAATTGCAATGCAATTAGGGCATGGTTGCAGCTAATTAGCATCATACATCAGTAAAGCAATTAATGGTCATTTTGTGAAGTGCCTTGCATCATGGTATGGTTTACAGCTCCCCCAAGACTCACGTTTGACTTAGGTAATGATGTCTCTGTTACCTATCTCCAAGCTCTGACTGTAGCCCAGGTAACCTGGCATGGAGGATTAGACCTCTGTGATTCAAGACATCAGGTCATTAGGGGATGTGATAAGCCAGCAAATTGTACAATTACAGGTTGTAATTTTTGTCCGTGGAGGTCTGCACTTTATAAACACCACTGTTCATTAATAGGCTTCTGAGGGAGCTCGGCTGATCCGTAGGGCAGCTTCTTCATTTAATGCAAAACACAAATGACAGGAGTCTCTGTGACGCCAGTAAAGCATCCTCCTCCACTAAATCTCTCACTTTGCTCTCCTCCTCACCAGCTTTCCTTCCCTTCCTGTCTGCCTGTCTCTAGTTAACCATATTTCTTTTCAGGATCATCTGAGAGAAATGGGAAAGGAAGTTGAACATGGGGAGGTCTTCACATCCCTCTGCATCAGCCAAAATCAACTTCAGTTTCTAAATCAATACTAGAGGCACAAAGCTCCTTTCACCATCACTTTCTACTTGACGTAGTTTTCACCATAAAAAACAGTGACAAGAACAAGCCAGTAAATACTAAGACAGTGCAAACTCACTCCTTGGGAAATGGGATAGGTTGAAGCAAGCTGGCCAGGGCTGGTCTCCAGTCGTCGTAGTCTGACCTGCAAAGTGAACATTTTGTTAATAAGCTACCAGGTTTTAAGTATGGTTTGCCAACAGTTAGTTCAAGGAATTAAAAGCTTTTTACTGTGGGCACCAACAACCTTTCTGATTTACTGAAGCACTCTCAAAATCTACAGTGACATTTCCCTTTCAGCACATTCTCCATTGAGACACAATAAATCTGGTATTTACAGTGACCTCCAGAGAGGCCTTCTTATGTCAACTTAAAGATATTTGCTGTTTATGAAACCTGTTGACATTTAATCACTAAGTAATACTTTCATCTAAGTTGGTAGAGCAATTATCAGGCCACTGCTATTTACAGCTCTTCTCTACATTTAAGTGGAATTTTTCTTTGCTATAAGACATAGGACCATTTGTACAAGGGAAGATACCCCAAAATCCACTTCTGACACAAAACCCACCAGGCAAAGCCCAGGCCCTGGCTCTCAGCCCCAACAGTAACAATGAGAACACACAGAAGTCAATCTCATATGGGCTGAAACACCTGGGGGTGTCTGTAGTAACAAAGTAGGAGAGCCTGCCACCTCCTCTTAGTGCTGCTACCTTTTGGATTTCAGTGTTAAAACACAGAGTATCGGCTGCAGCTTACTGGAAACTTGGCACAAAAGTGTGGTGTGTCTTTGGGAAGGAACGAAGTGTAATGTTCTCAAATGGACAGTATCTACTGATAGCATTACAGACAGACAACATATGCACAGGAACTGTTCCAAAGGAATGCAGTTTTGCAAAGGGAAAGTTCTAGCTCAGAGAAATTGAAGATCAATGCATTTCCAAAAGTTTCATCCATCTTTTAAACTACATAAACCAGAAACGTCCATAAACTAATAACACACGTGATGTTGGACAATCCACAAAGATGTGTTCACAGAAAAAGAAAATTTAAATGCATGAGCAAGGTACTCTTAAGAAGCAAACTGCAGAGAAGTTTTACTTGAATGGAGAATCATGATGTAAAAATCAACCAGGGAAGCAGTTATCACTTGCCCAAGAGCAGTATGAGTTCAGGTTACACAATGTGTGATATGTCATGCAAGCAACCAACCCATGAGGACCACTGTGACCTGAAAGCAGTTCAGTGTATTAAAAACCAGAAGAGCACATGTGAAGTTACAGTAATCCAAAAAAGAAACCTCGTGCCCATGCCAGTTGTGCCAGAAACCAGTGAACCTAATTTTCTCCTCCATGAAAAATTCTGTTCTCAGGTCTAAACTAGGGGCAGCTCTGAGACAAGGGGTGTCTCACAAACCTAAAGTGAGTGTGAGTCAGTGGCAGCAACAGCACTTTGTGATCACCTATTCATAAGGTTCCTTCCAGAGACAAAAAGTCCCTCACCTGCTTAGCCACTGAACAAATAAGGAAGATGATCAACTCTGTTTAATGTCTCAAAACAGCAAGACATGAAGCAGGACTTCATTACAGGGATCGTTTTTCCTTTTAGTCAGTGTAAAGTGAGTATCATCGACACACCTGAGGATAGGGCTTGTCATATAAATTGAAATAAGGCAAGGAAACCTCTGACAAAGCATTTCTAAAATGAGCTTTCTGGGTTCTTTCAACAAAGCTTTGATTAATTAAAGCTATCTACAAGATTATTCATTGTTTATGACCTATACACACAGAACGGGTTGGTGACACAGAACTCTGACCTGTGCTCAGGTTCAGCTGAAAGTCTCTTTTTTAAATACCCAGGTCTCTGTGGAGAGAGCTGATACAACCTATCCATAGCTGCAGCCCTGAGAAGTGCCACAGGTCTCACCACACAGCCTGGTTCTCACTACGTTCGTCAGGTGTGAGAACACAGTCCAGACATTCCATTTTATTTAAATATGCATACCCTTTAAAAATTCCTAGCTGATTTTACTCTAAAAACAACACATTTTTATCGGTAGATACAAACAACTCTAAAAGCAGATTTTTGAGCAGGGGAGACTCAGAAGTAAAAAGGCTGAGTTAGAGAATTCAGAGGTGTTACAGGTGCTTCATATCACATGAAATATACCACGTACAAATCTTTTCTAACGGAAGGTTAAAAGCTGAGACCTGCTTTGAGGTTTAGCTCCTGTGATATCTCAGGCTAGGTGTTACACCACTGAAGTTCTTTCTTGAGCAATCTGGAGAGTTGTGATTACTAATAATATAAGCCAATCAATTTTTCATGGCTGATCTTCAAGGAAATTGCAAGAGTAAAAAAAATGTTTTGTAATAGAATGAAACTGCAGACAGAATGGGACAGTATCATTCTGACTTTTCTCAAAGATGGGGAGCAGGGCAGGTCTGTGAGAGGGCAGTGAAAATAATCAGTCTGCTTCCCCAGGAGGAGAAGGAAGAAAAAAAAGAAAGAAAGGAAACCATCTTCTATTGAAATATAGAAAATTTGGTCACATGAGTGGAACCTGAACATAAAATCTGCACAGCCTATAATCCCTTCAATCTGAGCTAGGAAACATGAAACAAACACAGCACAAGAATAAAACTAAACTACTTATTAAAAGCCTACGGTGTTTCTCCTCCTCCCACCTATTCCCTTTTCAAAAACATTTTCCTTCTGTCTGTGCTCATCTCATCTGCACTCTTCTTTCATTTCAGACAGCTGCTTTTTTCCTTTCTTACTTTTTTTTTTTCCTCAGTCCATTCAAAGCTCCAACACAAGACAGAAGTGTTTGAAGCAGGGAGAGAAAGGGAGATGGATTAGTTCTGGCTGCAGTTAACAACCACTGCAATGAGCCAGACAAAGGGGCTGTGCCAGGAGAAGAAGGGAGCACAGAGCTACAGGGAGAGCCCGGGACAGCGCCTATGACAAACTCCCTTGCCAGCTCTTCAAAGGGCGCTGGGCTCAACACTCACCACACAGCTCAAACCCCAGGACTGCCCTTATATAAAAGGGGGAGAACCACTCCCTGGCTGATTTTTGCAGGACCTGCAATTCTAGGCAAGCAGCACAGCAGCCAGGCTGCAGCCAGACCTGCGGGCTCCTGGGAAGGCGTGGGGGTCGCGGAGCCAGGCGGTGACAGATCAGAGCCATCACCTGCCGCTGCACAAAGCCTCCCTCACCCTGCAACCTGTCCTAGGGGACTGGCCAGGGCACAGAACAACCATATTAATTAAATAATCCCCGACTGCAGTGACTTTGCCTCTGGGCCATCATCGCTCTTGGCTTGCCAACATAATACATTTTCCTTCCCCGGGATCGCCTTTCACCAAAATGAAAACCTGCCCGCGTGTCATGTGCGGCACAAACAATCCAAAACATACGAGCAGCCCAGGGCAACCTCGATAAACATGACATAGGATAATCCACTTGGGATATTCAGAGCATGCCACTGACCTATTGGGGAATGCAGAGCAGCCAGGGGAAGCTCCAGTGGGTGCTTGTGTTCGGAAAGCTGTGGCTCTCATCTCTGAGACACTGCAAGCCCCAAGTCCTCCGGTTTTGGAGGATAATGGAGAGACAAGAGTAACTACTTGGAAGCAGCTTGTTCTCCAGACTGAGCAGATTGACAAGGTAACCTCTGTTGTCAGATTATAATATGACCATACCCCCAGACATGTACCTGATCCCTTCTTTCCCAGGTGCTAGGTCCAACTCCCTGAATTATATGACGTAAGGTTTAGCTCAGGGCACCAGGGCAGGCTGAGAAAAAGCCTCATCAGACCCCTTGTCAATACAAGGCACAAACCTGCTCTCTGCAAAACAGTGAGGTGCCTTTTCACGCTCAGCCTTCTTTGAGATGGGCTCATTTGGCTTTTTCGAAAGAAGAAAACGTAGCACCACTGAAAGAGCCTAGAAAGGTTCTGCCCTGACTGCTGAGAACAGAAAGGCGCTCCACTGCTCACAGTTGGCATGGAAGCATCAGGAAACAGCAACACAAGGTTGCCCAAAACAGGTTGTGACATTGGCCCCAGAGAGGGGTACAAGTGTCTGGACATCTGGACGGACCCTTGCCACTACAGGCAGCCATGGAAACAAAAAACAACACAGACAAAGGGTAACAGCTTATGATACAACACCAACAGAGCTTCCCCAAGAGGGGTCTGCTCTCACAACCAGTTGACCTTGCTATTTGTTGACCCAGATTTCACTGCACAGACAGTTTAAGTGTCTCCCCACCCCCTGGAACCAGTGGGGTCCTTCAGGTGAAAGAAAACTTTGAAGTTCTCCAGCCCAAGGAGTGGACACATGGCCCCTTCTACTGCAACTTTCTCTAACCATGGTTGTATTGTTCAAGCACAAGTTTGGCTGTACAAGATCAAGATATTCCCAAATGCATGGAAACATTAACATGCAAGTAGGAGCTGGGCAATGCTGAGCTGCTCTCAGCGCCTCTAATTTAATATGATGAACAGAACTTTTTCAATTAATTTAGTGCACTTTCTATGCACCAGTTTAAGACTTATAGCATTCAGGAGGCATTGGCTGGTGTCAGTAACACTATCAGAGTCCAGAATGAGTTACAGAATATTGACACAGAAGTTTGATCCACTTTCAAGTGCAGGACCGAAATACTGTGTTACCCTAGAGACAGTGTCTCCTTTAAAATCTGCCCAGACTTTGAGTCATTTGCCAGCATCTCTAAAATCATGATTTTCTGTTTTCCTTTGGTATGCAATAGTTGTGTTTTGTTACTCAACTACACTAGAAAAAGGGTCAAAGATGTTCTAGGTGCTGTAAGAGCCCCAAAGATGAACTTTCTAAGCTGCCCTTTTAGCTTTCTGTGCAAAAAGTGAAGTATTATAGTGATTGTTAAATAACATCTTAATCAATATTAGAAGCGAGTGTTTCTCCCAAAAAGTAAGCACTGTGTAAGAGTTAGGTGCAAATAAAATGTCCTCTGCTGAAGCTACTGTTGAGAATTCTTATTTGCTAGACTTCCAATAATTAAAATTTGCCTAAATAAATTAATCCCTGCTGCCCTAAGTTAATTATGTAAAAAAGATATCATCGCTGGTGACTCTCTTGTTTTGATGATGATACTGAGTCAGACACCTAAAAGAACAATCAAACTCAATGCTAAGCAACTTATTTATGTTTGGCTTACCACTGTTATTAATAAGAACATTATTTTACTGAATGCCCGCTGAGAGCTCAGCTCCTGGATAGCAGTTGTTTTATAATTAATGTTTCCCTCCTACTGGCATGTTCTTCAACTCTCTTTCTTCATATTCCCAGATTTTCAAAGTACAATAATAGTATTTCATGCAACAGAAACCCTTTGTTCAAGAAGAGTTAGAGCATGAAAGTAATCAGCACCACAACAGCATTATCTTGTATTTTTGGTAATAACTACAAGCCCTTCTAGAATGCTTTTCCATCACTGGTTTCAGCATTTAAAAAACAACACTGAAAATCTTTACCTGTATTTTATAAATAAGGAAAATGAGGCATTTAAAAGTGACTTATCTAAAACCTCCCAGTGAGCCAGTGACAGAAACAGGAGCAGATTCTGCATTACTGCTTTCAGGCACCCAAAAGATCAAGGGATGAACAGGAATGGAAGGGAACTCAAATGAGTGGAGCTACAGCCACGGCTCTGCCTTAGGAGCTGTATTCTCAGAGGCTGTGATTTCCCAAGCAGGGTGCAGGCTCTGGCAGGGCACTCTGAGGAGAGCTGCACCAGTTTTGTGTTAGCACTGGTCCCTCACTGTGCACACCCTGCGGGTTTCACCTTTCAGAACTCCTGTTGTACAAGCAGGAAAAGGGTCCAAACCTGCCCCACACCTACAACACCTCTAACAGTAACACATTCCCATTTTCATTGCTGCGGCTGAACAACTCGATTTTTAAAAAGATAAGAAAAAGATATCAAAAAATACATTCTTTTAAGGTATAGAGCGAAACGAGCTCTTTGTGTAGCAAATTAAATGGGAATTGGGACCTGGCACATCAAATGTTTAAAAGTGGAGCGACTGTGAGGAAGAATATGCCTGTTTGTGAATTTGTTTATAAGTCTGTGTCAGCTGCATGATGAAACCAAAACCGTCAATGCTTAGTGAGTCAGCATCCAAACCAGCATCAGGACTGGAAGAGTGCAGAGTGTTTATGGAAAACAGGGAGAGTCAAGGGGACAGGAATAAATACACGACGTGTTTAACGTAGCACCTGGGTGCGTGGAGACTTAGAAGCCCCCAGATGAAGCAAACTCAGACGCTGTGCTTTTTTTAATGCAATCATTTTTAAAGGCAGAAGAATCCAGGCCACAGGGAAGAACAAATATACAAAATTAGCCTTCACAGCAACTTCCTGCTCAAGAATCTAATGGGAAGAGTATCTGGTATTCACTTGTCCTGTCTCCAGTTTTGAATGAGTGTTTAAGTAATTACAAGTCACTTGTGCAGGTAGTGGAAGAGTGATGCCAAATATGTGCTACATATTTTGAAAAAAAAAAAAGAAAATGTGGGACAAAACCTTCACAATACTCCATCACAGTAGTCTGACTTCATTTTATTCCTTGAGAGTGTACCCCAGATGTGCATTTGTCTGCAGTGTAGGAATATGCTCATGGTTTACAGCAGAGTCCAGATTTCACCCAACATGTCTTGGATTCTAAACAGGTCAACTATGACTTCATTAAGCCTTACACTGTTTAAAAATAATTAGTGTAGAAGTTTAAGGGTTTGCCACAAAACATAGTGCAACTTAGTATCAGAGCTAGTTGACAATGTCAACAAAGTTGTTTGACTGCACTTCTATTACAAGCTCCCATTCTGCAGTCCACCTTTTCTGTTATTCCTTTTCATATATTTATCCAGAGAAAACCAAGCTTTTCCTGAAGAAAATTTTCCTTTATATTCCTGTTTAAGATATTCAGAAGATTTGCCTGCCAGGAATCACCTTGCTACCATTTTGTGGCAAAGACTATTTGAACACCCGGGTCCTAATACAGGTCTGCTGTACCAAAGCAACTGCACAGAGACTCCACTCTGATACAAGTAAATCTGAGTAAGTCATAAAACTTCTACAAGCACACGAAGGGAGAACAACTAAGTGAACAACAATAACCACAACCAACTCCTGCTAAAATCAGGGCAGTGGTGCTGCCTTATCACTGCACAAGCACTGAACATAGCACAGACCTGCCTTTTCTAGCTCTATCTCAGGCAATCCCAAGAGGCCTGGAGAAGACAAATGGGTTTTTTTATTTATTTTTGGTGGGCAAGAACAAAAACAGAAACCACTGGCACCAACATCCCGTCTTCTGTAAAATGCCTGAGGCTCACTGTACAAATAAGCTTTCCATTTTCATCTTCCTAATGCTATTTTTAGAACATCTTGGCAGTGCCAGATGCCTCTTTCAAAGGCTGGACTCTCCAGAGCTGGAGCTAAGATTTATAACCATGTGCTGGCTAGCCACAGATGTTGAAGACAACAGGCCTGTGGGAAAAGCCCCCCCCATTGTTAAGATGACACTGCTCAAAAAGCTGTTCAGAACAGCCACTCACAGCATCTTGAGTATTTCCACGTAGCAGCCCAGGATCCTGTCTGCCTGGGCACTCAGCTCGATGCTCATGGTGCTGCAGGTGGGGCTGACCATCAGGCAGTCGATGAGGTTGGGCTCGCTGTCGTTGCCAACGCCGGCCGTCATCTTCTGGTTGGCTGTGTTGTTGCGCTCCACTTCCACGTGGATCTCGTTGGAAGTGACAATAACTGGTTTGAGACGGGATTCAGTCAAGGTGGCCTCCTGGGAGACCAGGTCAGGACTCGTGTGGAGAAGGCGGAGGGGGAGATTGGGCTTTCGGTCACACTGCTGCTGGCAGCCATTCCGAATTTCCTTCAGGCTTGGCGAATTGTCCCGACTGAATTTTGAAAAGAAACAAATCATCTCAGTAGACAGACATACCAGCAGAGAGTGGGAGAGAGAGAGTGCAATGCTGAGAAGCCACAGTTTTTTGCAGTTTCCCACTGCATTTCACCCTAGCCCACCGGACAGCTTCCTTCTGTGTGATCAGATTATAGAAATCAATCTAAAACATTAAAAGGCTCCAATAGGACTGTTCTGCAGCCCCTATTGACAAAGATTTGAGCTTTTCATTACTCTAAGTGACAGACCAGTTTAGTCTAAAGGTGAACTTTCCTGTCCAAGTTGTGCAAAGCTGTAACAGAATCCATGCCCAAGTATGTATCTGGCTATAGTACATGCCCAGACATTTGTCTGCAGCCCTCGTGTCTGGAATTTGTGTTGGACACTGAGCAGCCCCAGTCCGTGCTCTACCATGAGGAGAGTCAGATAGGCATAAACAAACAGGAAACATAGCAGAGGGGAACCCTCAGTGTCTACTGGAAACTGGCTCGTGTGTCAAGAACTACGGCGTCTATTTTGCGGCAAGTGAGGAATCAGATTTTCCACAATAACGGAGACAGCGCTGTGAAAACAACTGGGGTTCAGAGCTGCAGATACACAGGGATTTACACACAACCCCTTCTTCAAGGTCTCACCCCTGCCTTTCCTCACTCCCTTGGCGAGTACCAGGGAATGAAGGTTCAGCTTCTCTCGGGTTTTCTAGCACACCCATCTCACACTGATCTTCTTTAGCAGTGCCCTGGGTTTGGAAGGGAGTAACACGTGGCCAGCTGGGAATTCGTACTGACCTGTTGATAAATTCCTCGTAACAGGAATAAATGGCAGCTAAGCAGACAGCTACGAGATTTGGCAGGACCCTGGGATGAGGGCATTGTCCCGTTGGACCATGCATGCTGAAAAACAAAAAACCAAGATGATATTGCAAGGAAAATTTCTGTGGGCAAAACCTGTCAGACAGAACGAGGTGACAGACCTGAACAGGCATCCTTGGGGGATCTTCAGAAGGGCCATAACAGAGAGATATTTTAACCCTGTAAATCCAATGGCCCTATTTATGAACAAGGGTAAGCCGAATCATCGATTTAACTGATGTGGTATCCCTAAAATCCTCCCAAAATCTCACACTTGAGTGAACAATATGAGCTTGAAAGTTAATTTGAATCATTCTGCAGAAGCTTTGAGTCTAAACGTATATGAAGAACGTACACACAGCAGAGTCCATTTGCTTGCAGTGTGGAAGTAGGCAGAAAACACCAGCCTTATCTGAGAATTAGCATTTTTGAAAAGAGACTTCAACAACACTGCCTGATGGACTTGATTTATTTGCTGCCTGCCAGCACCAAAAAGCACCGGCTACTGTTAACAGCCAGTAAAGCAGGGCTGGGAGACGTGACACTCCAAACCACGGACACAGGATTGGAAATACGCCATAAATTAAATGCAACTAACCTGTGAATAAACTTCTTCACCACCTCCATTCCAGCATTCAGCTCATTCAAAGACAGAATGTACTCCTGAGTAAAGAGCCGCAACCGAGGGCACTTCCCAAAATCCTGTCCAAGAAGGAGAGACTCGGTGAAGATGGTGAATGTACATCGAAACTGTGGGTTTTCAAAAGAAACCAGCTCGAACACAACTCAATTCACATTGCTATTATGCTGACAAGCCTCAAGAGAACAGCATCTCTGCACACTGATGTTCTCCCTGCTAATAATGACAGTATTTCCAGTCTCTTCTTTCCTTTACGCCCGCTTTGGTAACAAAGTTCTGTATAATGAAACAAACAACTAAAAACCAAAAAAACTCACCTATACTTAGATTTGTTTTGCCCTTTTCACTTAAGATTTGGAAATACTTTTTTTTTTGTTTGGTGCTTTTGCTTCCACTCCCAACTGCAGATTTTTTGAAATAAAACTAAAAAAATATTATATTTCCATGTTTGGCATGGGTATCTATTCTGGTTTTAGAGAAAATCATTTTGACATGCTATCAATAAGCAGTCAAGTACAAAACCAGAGATCAGTTTTTTTCTCCAGGGATTTTACTCCAGCTATGCTGTGAATTTGACAGGTGAGCTCAAGAGTCACTTTCTTTAAATCCTGCAGTCAGAGAGGCACCTGCTAACTGAAATCTTGCATCTCTCCTCATATCACCTGATATTTTTAGATGTGAAAGGAGTAAATTCTGCTGTCTGGTGTTATTCCACAGCACATTTCCTCACATCTACACAGGTGTAACCTTATTACACAGGTGTCGCAGAACTACAGAGCTGAATTTCCAAGTGGGGAACAAGGTCCACTGAGGACAAACAAGCACTCCCAGCTACTCCTCCAGCAGCTGCCTGTAGAAGTTATTCTGAGAAAAATACATGGCAACTGAAACGTTAAAGAAATGCCACAAATGGTAATGAACTAGTGGTGGTCAGTACAGGGGATGATAAACTCCCAGAGCACTGAAACCTGTTAACTCATTTTGGTTTCAGGCACTTCTATAGCACAACCTGTATTAATACCTGGTAAGTTTTACAGCCAGAGAAAATGACCAAAAACTTGAAAACAAGCTTGGGCTGAACAATGTCTCCTTCAAGCCCTGAGTGTCACTCTGCTGGTACTGAATGGCTGCCTGGTAACTTCACCCAGCAAAGGGACTCTGAGCAATTCCACATCATTACAATTAACATCATTAAACTTTTAACAGCTCCTTTTGGCAGGTGAAAACACACTTGACCCAAGGACAGGAGACCATGTGTGCTTCATAGAACATTTGATTAATTCCATGAACATGCCCTGCAAGACAGCTTTTGCAACTGCAATTTGCTTATGAAAGCTTTCAACCTGTCTTGGGGTTCTAAATGAAGCTGGAATCAAAGTCCAAGAGATCACAAACAGGATGTCATTGCTTACCTCTGTAAAATAAAATCTCCCTAAATTTAATATAATGCCCTATCACATACCAAGAACAGAACAATACACATCACCAATACTGTTTGCTCAAAAAAAAGGAAGAAAAAAGAAAGAAGGGCTTATCGTCAAACATTTGGGCTGAGCCTACAAACAGCTCAAACCCAAAGGTTTGGGAGGTTGCTGAGCACTCCTCAAATAACTCAGCACACAACAGCCTCCAGTCCTGCACATAGCCAGTATTATCACCAAGACAAAAGCCTATCCTTGCTCTTTTGAGATGTTAAAATCAGAGATAAATGAGATACTCTTTCCCCATTTTATAGGTAGAAAACTGTGGAGCAAAACTTGTTGGGAATTTTCAAAGGCCACAGAACAAACTGAAGGCAAAGATGGGAGAGCCAGCTCAGTCTCCTGCCCCAAGGACTGCACGGGGCCTCCTGAGGAGATGAAGTTTAGTGTCCCCCTAAAGAGTAACTTTATTTATGTGCACACACACACACATTCTCTAAAGCAGTATTCAGTACAGAAGTCCCCAGAGAGTGGTAAAGTGCCCAAATCCACTCCAATTAATACCTGACACCATAAATTCTCTGACTACACACTGCGGTACAGACATGTTGATTTTCAATCTGCAAATGTTAAGTATGGTAAATATACCCAATTCTCTGAAGCTAACCAAATACAAGCATTACACTATGCATTTAGATTTCATTTGAGACCCCTCAAGAGCTCTGGATGCTTTAAAAAAATCAGTCTGGAATCCAAGAATAACATTTACAGAATATTTCACTGAACACTACAGAATATTCAAAAATGTTTACATGTCTGCAGAGTGCTGGCACAGAGCCAGGAATATGACCTTTTTGCCATCTTGGGCTTTCTACCTAGTTTTATAAACTCAGGGAGTTAAATAATAGGTTGGAAAAATAAGAAATATGAACTGTTTTCTACTGGGTTCATGCTAATCACAGCATGACAACAGATGGTCTCTAAAATTATTTGTTAGTGAAAAGAAGTTGATTATGAAGTTACAGAGCCTTTGGCTCATCCTTGAGCCAAATCAACTGGCTTATATTTCTTATTTTATTTATTTGTTATTCTTTGCTACTGCATTGTGAAGTAAGACTTCTTCATGTAACTTAAAAACAGTAGCAGGAAACTTAATATGCCACAAAAGCTGGAGAGCTGGTAAACACCCCAGACCTCTATTGGGAAAGGAATGTGGATCATGTAAGAATATTTTCAGAGTTTGGGGGAGAGCAATCTGGTCTACAGGGTGGAAAGCAAAGCAGGGAATTTGTTTCAAACATTGAGAAGGAATTGATCAGCAACGAGAAGAGAGAAAGTCTGGTAAGAACAGCCATAAAACTACAGAGTACCTAAATCCTGTAATGAGAAGGAAGAACAGCAGTAAAAAAACATAAGGATATTCAGGAAACTGAGGTAAGAACTCATTGGACATGAGCCTAAAGAAAAATGGAAACTAAAACTTTCTTTTTTTCTAAAGAAAGAGGGATGGTGGTGTCTTAAAGGAAAAGTTTGAGGACCCCAGCTCAATATGAACAAAATCCCCAAAGTCCCATTCTGCTTTTGTTACTTATTTGATTTTAAACTGTTTTTACTGCAAGGATGGCATGCAGGGAGTAAATAAGGAGCCAAGGGCCAGGTGGGAGAGAGCTGGAGCTGCATGTGCTGGCACTGCTGCCAAAAGAAACACCCCTCGAAACATGGCTCTGCTTAGATGCCTTTGAGGATCCCACTGAAAGCTTATTAGTTCTGCACTGATGAAGTAACACACAATTACATGCAGCGTTGACAGTTCGGGCGGCAGATTTAGATGCCACAGCGCATGACGGGCAACAGAGCAGCTCTGATCACAGAAGGTATGGCAGTAAAACTTCTCCAAACTGCTGGAGCTCCCGTGGCACGAGTACTCACCATGTTGTGTTTGAGAATCCTCTGGACCACTGGGGTGAACACCTCGATCACCACCATGGACCGCGGGCGCTCTCGGCAGTGCTGGAAGGAGCAACAGGACATTTTGTGAGCTGCAGGAATTACGGAGATGGGTCTTGGCTTCACACCCCACCCATGGATTACTCCAAGATTAACAAGATCCAAAGGCTAAATTAACCTCTCCTGAGATTAAGGTACTCGTAACACTGCTTATTCCCATGGATTTGCTGGCATCTGGTAGAAGATTCCCACAGAAGCTCACAAACTGCAAATGCCCCTCCCTATTGCCTATTCTTCCCAAAATTCACTGCAACATACCATTTTGGGGTCTTATTGCCAACAGTTTTAAAAGGAAAGGGGCTGGGGACAGGAAGAGATGTTCACACAGAGGCAGTGTAATGCAACAAACCTCCTTTCTCTGGGATCCAGGCTAAAACCCTGTGGTGGATCTTGGAAGGTACCAATAACCCACTCTCCCATCACAGGATGAAATATATAATCATCATGTATCAGTCAGAGTAATTTAGGTTGGGGAAGACCTCTGAAAGTCATCTGGTCCAACCCCTTGCTCAAGACAGATTTTGAAGATAAATTCTCCTTCTCATTACCCTGTCCACTTCTGTTCTGGGAAGTCCATAATGTGTTTCCCTTCCTGCAAATCTACCCAGCCCACAGCACACATTTACAGACAATTAGGTGCCCATCTCTGAGAGAGACCAAAGGCAAAAAATTCCAAATCAGGAATAAAAATGCATCAAGTCTGAGGCTACTGATGACCTAAGAGTGCTTATAAAAATGCAAGTCAGAGGAGTTTCTGTAACTTGACTCAATTTCTGTAGGAAGAAGCACCTGAGGAATAACTCTGGATGAGAATTATAAGCAGCATCCAGAATGTTTCACAAATGCATTCCCAGTCATCAGTAAGCAAATTCAAGCAGACTCAAAACTGAAACACACACTGGCCTTGAGGAAAAGTAGCATTTTATGGCTAAAGGATACAAAATGCAGCACAAGCATGGATTTACCAGAAACGAGGATAAGTCCTTATGATCTTCTCACTGCCACTACCCAATGACAAAATACCATAAGGGCTGAGATACACATATCTGACCACAGTGGCTCCAGTGATTTCTGCATTAGCTAAACACAGCATGCAGTAGGACACCTCTTGTACCCAGACTGAGGTGTGGAAAACTCAAAATTTTAACTTTCACACAGTATCAGGACAAAACAGTCTGATACACAAAGCATATGATTGTATTTATCATAATGTAATCACAAGGTATCATAATGTAATGATGGAATCACAGCATAATTTATCATAATGTATCATAATCACCACTCCAGTATCATTGCTTGCTGACCAAAAACTGAACTCAATCTGGGCAGGAGGTAAGAAGTTAAAGAAAAAAAACAACCTCCCGCTCAAACTACATTCATATACAACTATGAGATTTCAGAAAGTGAAGCTGTTCTGATACCTTGCAGAAGAATTCACAGAGGTCAGGAGGAGGATGGTTGTTTTCCAGCAAAGGTGCAATTGCCTTTAAAAAGAAAGGGAAAAAAAAAGAAAAATTGAATTTCAAGGCAGCAACTGGAGAAAGCATATTGCAGGGAAGTATTTTTCTTGGGGAGATAAAAGCCTAGAAAAGGACAAAAGCATCAATAGAGAAATTAGAGGTGGGCTATGTGTTTATTTTACAAATAAGCTTAAGCACACCTCTGCTATGAATCCTCAGGAGAACTCTGCTTTTAACTACATCAGTGTAAATATGTAAAACAGGCAAAGGAATGCAGTATTTATAATGGTTTAAATGGAAATAGGAGCAGAACAATCGCTTTAGGATGCAATAAAGCAAAGATGAATCTGGCTTACTGTTTCAGTTAGAACATCTCCCCAAAAGAAAAAACTGAACACCCATCCACACACATATCCTTTGTGAAGGAGTTCAAGCTCTTTTTTGTGAGAAAGAGCTCACTAAAAGCAACCTAGCAGTGTTCTTACCTGGGAGGACTCTATTTATCAAAATCAAGCATCTAAGTTTGTAAAAGCTGAGATCAACCATTCCTTTGTTGCTACGCAAACCAATGTGCTTATGCTGGGTAAACACATTAGAGGTCATACCTGCCACTGAGGGGGTAATGAACTTATGCTGTTGTTACCTCATTTGTAAACTAGAAAATGGTACCAGAATAATATATTCTAGGTGGTGGTGCCTTCAGGCTTTTCCACTCTTCAGTTACAGGGATCCCTAGTACCCATTCAAACGTAAGACACCAAACACAGCAGCCAGGACATTTTGTATTAAGCAACTGAACACCAGATATTTTATCTGGATGGCACCTGGGGTTTTAACTAAGGCAGTCTGCTTTGGTTTTTTCCTCTCCCTCTCATCTCCTACTCAGCCCTGTGAGTCTGCTTGCAGTGGCTGTGTTTCACAGTCACACACAAACAGGTCAAGATCAGTGTGAATTTTAACCTAAGCACATCTGCAAAGCTCTGTTTGGTTACATGTAAGAACTATGACACTCATCATCATGTGCCATCCTTCTGCAACTGTTCACTCCTCCTCTGGTGGTGGCTCAGCCACAGGGGACTGATGGAGAGCACAACCCCATCCAGGAGAGCAGAACATCCTCGCTCCTCACCCAGCACCTGAGCTCAAGATCTTTCCTGAACTCATCTTTGGGATTGTTTGCTTTAGGATAACAACAGCAGAGACGGTCAAGCAGGTCACGGCTGTGCCTCTGTGGTCAGTGTGGCAGAGTGACAGCCTCAAAGGACCTTTTCCCTGTGTTTTTCTTACGAGTGCCACGGTCAAAAGCAGACACGTGCTGTGCCACGCTGCCCAGCCGTGGCAACACGTGCGTCCCCATCCTGAGCAGGAAGGGATTGGTTGGGATATTGATCTGCCCCAGCACCACCCAGAGAAGGAAAGCTGGTCCCATCTGCATGGCCAAGCACTGTGTACTTTCCACATGCTACATAAATACACAGTATTAGCAATTCTTTCCAGGAATAGAATTCCCAGGTTATCTGGGTAATGGCGGTGAGCTCTGAATGCCCAGGAACTGCCAGCTCCTTAATGGCTTGGCCACAACCTACACGAGGGCAGGACTTGAACTGAAGAAGCCATCACCCAGAAGAGAGGAATAACACTGGCTGAAAGGACCTTTGGAGGCCACCTGGTCCAACTTCCCTGCTCACAGCAGGGCCACCTCACATCTTTTATTAAAAAAACCTTCCCCCAAAAACAACCAGTTGTAACTGGGGGCCTGAGCTACCCTTGGCACTAGAGTTAAACAAAAGTTATAGCAAAGAAAAGCAAATGCTACTTCAGAAACTTATCTCAGTGGCTGATTCCACCTAAAATAGTACCTTAAACAGCAGTTAAACACAATTAACACCTACTGGCAGCTACCTGCCACCTTGTCATTTTGCAGAAAGAGTCACAGAGATGTGATACTATCAGGTGGTGGTGAGACTCTAGATTAGATTACTGGGAAAATCTCCTGGAAATTTCCAGAGAATGAAATTAAATCACAGTGACAGGGAACCAAGTTTCAACTCTTGAATAACTGTTGATTTTATACTTTGTTTCACAAGCAACAGAGGTACCATTTGATTCACTTATTTCTGTCTCTAAATACACGTGACCTACAGAAAAGAAAAAGGTTGAAGAGGATATTTTTACAAATAAGTTAGCAGGGAGTTAAAGTGGAATGACACAAGAGCAATCCCTTGCTCACATACCCTCAACAATGGAGACATTCTGTATATGGTAGCATTAGCCCCTCAGGAAACTACTCAGCCGAAGGGTTTTATAGGGCACATCTGGAAATGATGGGGTTTGCCTATTTAAAGTACATATACAGATATGGATATTGCTGTGTAGCCTCCTAAGGAGGCCATTTGGAGAGACTGTTAGCACTCAGCATGCTGTGCTTTCTCACACAGGCTGACGAGAAAGCTTTATTGTAATTCATCCATGAAACAAGAAAAGAGAAAGGACAAAGCCACACAAAAAAATAGACAAATGGTTTTCTTTCCTGCCTAAGCTCAGCAGCATTGGTGGAAAGATTTTCACATTTGCCCTACTTCACTGGGGCAGAGACAGGCACTAAGAGAACTGTTACCAAACAATATAGATTTGTCCTCAGCTTTTGACAGAAAGATACTCACCACAATAATGCTCTCATGGTCTTGAGTAGTTAAGTTGTTGTTCTGAAAGAGTTGAAGAAAGATGACTGAGTGAAGAGCACTCTTGAGTTGGTACATCAGCACACACGGTCCTCAGCTACCACCAGTCACAAGAAGAAGGGCTCAAGATTCAATTGCTTATTTTCTGAATAAAAACCATGGCATTAAATTCTCCTAAAGGAGGTGGTACAGTGCCTGCTGTGAGGAGTGGTGCAAGCCTTCATTTTCATTGCTCCTTCAGCTCAGCACACACACACCAGGATGCCAGAGGTCCCAATCAGTTGAAAAAGTAAAGCCAGCAATACGTTTCTTTAACATGTTTTCTTAGGACAAGCTGTATGCCTCCACAAAAACTATTAAAAGAATTGTTGTAGTGGGTTTTTTTGTGGCCAGTTTTCCCAAAGTTCTTTCTTTAAACATGGTACCAGGAAAAGCCAATAAATTGACTGGAAGTCACCTATGCTACCACCTATGCAGAAGAGTTTGCTCTCTGCTTTTTCAGCAGCATGATCCATCCAAAGGTTACAATGGTATGAGTTGCTAAGATTTTTGACTACTGCAAGAAAAAACCAAGAGTGGATTTCTTTGCTTATATCAAATCCTTCTTTTATCACATCAGAACTAAGACATGAAAAGCCAGCTTGGCATTACACTTCTTGTCAATGAAAAGTTAAATATTTGAAACAGATGTTATAGGAGGAGGACAGATCACTCTGAAGAAAAATGCTTTTCTTTACCAGAATTAGTAAAAGTAAAATAGCTGCAAAATTAATTTAGTGGTGTGTGTATATATATTGGTACAAAAATTACTGGTCCTGGAAGCAAAGCCAATGGAATACAAGTCAAAGGGAGCTTTACCACTGACTTAAGGCATGAGTTAAATCCATGATAAATTTACTGTAGATTGAAAAAAAATAAAAACAAAGAAGCAACTAACAAAACCAAACCAAAAAACTCAAGATAAATGGGGCTTGTTTTGTTTCTAGAAATTTATGTAACATGGGTCAAATTTTCCTTCTCCCCACCAAGAGCAAACTCCACTTAAGTCAGCAGAAGTCACGAGCAGACTCACACGCAGAATTTTGACAGCCCAAGTTAAAATGAAACCCACCCCCAAACTTAGTTAACTGTTTGTCTCTCATCTGAGAGCGACAGGAGCCCTGCTGAGGCCATACCTCTGAGAGCAGCTTGGAGACAATCTCCAGGGGTGCCTGGTGGATGGAGTCGTCCTGCAGCGGGGACGTCAGCGCCATGTCCACCAGCGTCCGGATCTCCTTCAGCACCACCTCCCAGCGGCTGGGGTTACTCAGCACCTTCTTGTATTTGTAAATCTTCTTCTGCAAGACACGTGAAAGGGCCACACTGACACCACCGCAAACCCCTGGAACAGAGCTGTGCTTCCTGCTGCCCAAGGGGGCTGCTTTCTATTTCCAGATTTGCCTTTTCTGGTGGCTGAAAAGGTGTACTTGAAACATTTAAATGGACAAGAAAACCTTTTACATCTAAACCAGTTTATTCTGTGGAAGTAATGAGAAAACATGATTTTTTTCATTTCAAAATGAGTTTTTTAACTCCAGAGCATCTTTCTTTTCATCATCTCCTCCTGCAAACACTTCCTTCCTCAGGCTAACAACAGATACCTGCTATTGAACTGTTTCTAAAGCTTAAGTTCTTTTTAAGAGACTCATTAAGCAAAGGGGGAAGAGAGAGAGGCCATCAAAGGATCACTCTTACAAATCCTTTATTCTGAATGAGAATTCACATTCAGAATTCATTTATCAATTTTACCAAAGCAAAAAAGTCTCATAGACCAAGAGGCTTTTTTTTTGTCTTGAAGGAGTCTGAAAAGTCATGATGTCACCCTCCAGCTGTAACAGAAGCCAACTTGTAAACTCCCTAAATCTTCCATACAACAGCATTTCCACCCTCAAGAACAGCATTCCTGATTGCCTAACCCCATCTGCCCCAGTTCCCTCCATGCCCCTGACCATGTCCAAGCTATTTCATCAACTGCCCCATCCACAGACCAGCTGGATAAGCAGAGGACAACTCTTACTCCTCAGCAGCCACATGACCACAAACTACTGGAATAGAGGCTGCTTTATATTATAAAAAGCCATCTTTAGAGAAAAGCTACCCACCCAAATTCCCAGTGGTAGCTTGATGGCATTGCACAAGTTCAAGGAAATCATGGTGAGTGTGCAAACGTCACATCTGAAAACAACATGAAGGGCACATGAGAGCCAGGAGGGGCTCCACAAGAGCGTGGAGGCAGTCCTAGGGGCAGGGCAGGAGCTCTGCACTGAAGGGACAGCAACTGCCAGGACCCCACTCATGTTTAGTTCACGTGCCCTTCCACTCCCCTCTCCACATAAGCCTGGTCCTCTGCAAAAAAGGGATGTCAAGAAGTCTGAACACATGCTCAGGTTTATTTAATAGCCCCGGCTGGGCACTCATGCTTACAGGAAAATATCAGTGTTTTGCACTAAAAAAGGATCTCACATTCCTCAGCAGCATTTCCACGAAAATCACGTAAACCGCCCATTTTGTGCAGCCTGCAGATTTCAACTGCACGTTTTGGGCTGTACATAAGGGTAACACAGAACACAGGCAGGGCACTTTGCAAAGGGCCTGTGTGCTTTGTTTTGCTTTGGAGCTCTGCGGCTCCGGCATTTCCCCCTGCGCTCGCCCAGGGCAGCCCCAGCAGGAACCATCTGACCAGGCTGGCTCTCTGCTTATCAGCCACTTCCTTCCCACCCTGGAGCAGATCTACTGCTCAACAGCAAACAGTCACCTCTGCACCCCCACCTGAAACACGAGAGAAAAAAACAATGCAGAAAAATACAGATTTCAAATGCACTGGGCTTGTCAGCATTGTTAGAGGGGGGAGAGGAGAGTGGCACTAGACTGACATGTAAAGGCTGATAAAGCAATCCAATTATCTTTTTAATTAAATTCACGCTAAGTACAAAAGCACACTGGCAGTGTAGTTCACACTTTCAGTGCATTTTAAGCCATTGAAAAGCTAAAGGAACATAAAAACATGCTGCAGACATCAAATGTGGCTGGGATTTCAGAACTGCACAAAAATCTTAGTACTTCTGAGCTCCTTGGGACAGAGCAAATCCAGTGATTTTAAACTACCAGCACTACTTCAACATCACAGATTTCTTGGACTCTTTAGGAAACTTCAATCACAGAATTTAATTTCTCTTATTCACGTAGTACCTTTATTTAGGGTCTTTTTGTTAGACCCATTCCAGCACTAAATCTAGACAACCAGACAGTTTTCTAACTGGAAACAACTCCTTTCTGACTAGTTGAGGACACTAAACCAAGCTGGCTCAAGAGATACAATTTCCAATGCTGAAACTTAATCCTTGGCCCTGTACTGTGAAGAAGTAAAACTCAAAGCAGAATAGGAAGCTGACAAAATATGGGGTCGGGGGGGATGAGAGTTAGACCACCGGGTTATTGCATTCCTGCCTCTCTGGGCTGCCCCTTTTTGGGTGAGTTACAACTCATTTTCAGAGCAGCTCCTTCTGCCTAAGGGGAAGCTGCTGAAGGAAAGTCTTGCCCAACAGGACGCTGCTCAGACAACTCCACCACAAATATCCTTCTTTCGCTGTCAAATCCACTCTTGCTTGGGGTGAGGGAGGAGCACGGGAGTTTTTCTTTCCCTTTTAGAGATGTCCACTAGAAGTCAGAATTCTCATGATGCTGACGTACTTAAGAGGGAAGACAGCAGGATCTTTACCCACTGCCACGCAGGGAAGACCAACCAAATCTGCTGCTCAGGGCAGGCAGGCAGGGACTCAAAGGGAGCATCAGGGGACAGCCACCTCTTGCAGACACGCCGAGCCTGCTGCAAGCACAGAATCCAAACTTATCAGCGCGTGCTTCACGTTTCCAGCACAAAGGATTGAGTGGCACTGACAGACTGAGCTGCAGTCTGCAAATGACACTACAGGAGTCTTGAATGATGGTGGGAAAGCAGCAGAAAATAAATAAATAAATGGAGGAGCCATCCCCAGGAGGGTTGAACTCTGCTGTCCTGAACCTTTGGCCATGGTTACAGTGCTGTTTTTCTCAGCAGAACGCTTTTCACTGTTGAGCGCCTTGCTGAAAGCCTCAATTAAAGCCTGAAACCTATCAGTGGGTTACAGAAGCAATTTGCTGTGTCTCAGCAAGCACTTAGGCAACACCGAGCCATCTGCTCCCTTCTACCTGCACTGGCTCCAGAGCAGGGAGCAACAATCACTCATGAGCTGAAAAACAAAGCTGCCTGGTAAAGACCCACATGGAGAACAGGAATGTAAATCCAGAGGCTTACTCCCCCCGGATGTAGGTGCAAAAGATGCCTTCAGTTACTGAAAAAATTCATACAACATTTATCGTTAATAGCCTGAAAAAGAAAAATACCAGGGTAGGAATTTCAGTTTCTAGAGGGACTTCACTAAAAGCAGCAGCTCCTGTGAAAATTTATGTGAGCGAAAAATAAGATATGCCAACTTGGAATTTGACCCTCCTAGTTACTGACCAGCCAGAGCCACACAGCCAATGTCACTCCAAAATCTTGCCACGCTGACTTTAAATGCAAAACCACTGAATTTATTAAGTACCCAGAAGAAGCAGAATGAGGTGAATAAGTGACACTGACAGGGCATCCTTCATTCTCAAATCATTCTAATTAATTAAGTCTTGCAGAAACTCAAAGACCTAAGTCTCAATCCTCTTTTACAGGAGGAAGAACTGAAGTCCACGCATGAAAAATTACTTTTCTAGAATTATTGAGCTAGGAAATGTGACAAAAATCTATAAGCAGTTGATTTTACCATCAGTGCTCAAAAGCCTTTGAACACTGCTGTGAACAGAAAAAGTTCAAGAGACCCCAGGATTAGGAAACTTCCAGCTTTTTTAAAGTAAGATCTTCATGTTTTCTATCCTATAATGGCTTCATCTTCTAGCCCTTGCTCATACACCACTTTCTTGGACAAGAATGATAATACCGATGCAGTCAACAGCTAAGAAAAATGGATTCTAATGCACAAAATCAGCCAGTGTGGAACACTTGCCTTGTTCAGCCCTAGCAAGACCTTTCATGTTACAAACATCTTAAAGCAGCCAGCACACCTGATCCAAAAAGGGAAAAATGAAGTTAGCCTTTTTGATGACAAAATTTCGTCCCTGCTTTGCCACTGCCAGCCAGGGAACGTTCTGTACTCTCGGGAACCTGTCTTCCCATCAGCAAATACTATCTTCATTACATAAAGAAAATTAATGACCATCCTAATGCCGAAGAGCCTGCTAAATTCAAGCTCTCTTCCCCCTTTACCAATGTGCAGCCTGCAAAGGATCGCTCGAGCCTTTAGCAGGAAGGCTCCTGCAGGAACGGGACAGGCTGGAGCTCCTGCGGGAACGGGAACGGGACAGGCTGGAGCCCCTGCGGGAACGGGAGCGGGACAGGCTGGAGCTCCTGCGGGAACGGGAACGGGACAGGCTGGAGCTCCTGCGGGAACGGGA
>WAAG01072757.1:81891-98389 GCA_013390105.1 Tichodroma muraria
GAGCTCCTGCGGGAGCGGGAACGGGACAGGCTGGATCCCCTGCGGGAACGGGACAGGCTGGAGCCCCTGCGGGAGCGGGAGCGGGACAGGCTGGATCCCCTGCGGGAGCGGGAACGGGACAGGCTGGAGCCCCTGCGGGAGCGGGCGCTGCCCTGGAGGGCTGTGGGTGCCAGCAATTGTTTATTTCTTGCTGAGCAACGAGAGCAGCTCCAGAGCAAGAGGAAAAAGGTCAGGCTCCCGCACGAAGGTCCCCCCAGCTCTTTGCGGGGACGGACGACACAGGCTAGTGTAACACTTCGATGTTGACAGTGCTTATGCAAAAAGGAGGTGCCTCTTGCTAGATGCAAAGCTGCAGAGATAAAAACAATACAGAGAGCAGACTCTGGAAAGGTTTTCTCCACTGCTGCAGAACATTTTGTTCAAACGCTGCATAACAAGGAACAGGAAGAGTTGCTGGCGATGTCCAACACACATGTTGGCCTGTCCTACAAAGCCCAGGTGCACCATGTACTCTGCAGCATCACCTGCTGGCATTTTGACCTTTAACACATTATCTTCATAAAAACAAAGAGGGCGTGGCATCCCAAAATTCAGCCATACACACATTCTGCTTTTAATACTAGCAGGTATCACCTACTTCATGGTATTCGGAAAAATACCTAAGGTTAACTTGCTGCTAACAGAATTTTCACTGCTAGTCAGTGATGGACTTAAATCACCAGTTGAATCCACTTTTGAAACTATGTTCCTACCTGCAACATTTACCAATATGAAAAGGAAAAAAAAAAAACCTTACCTGAAAAGACTGAGTCTACAGAAAGTCCCAATCCAGGCAAAGAGCTGGGGCTGGGATGAGATTATGGAAACTTTTCTAAATCAGGGACTTCAAACTACTCATGCTGCAGTAATCAAACTCTCCCTGACCTTCTGAAAGTTCTGTACAGAAAGACTAATGTGCTGCTCTCTAAAATAGATGCAAAACAGCAGCAGCAAACTTTTGCTCTCCACCATGTTTTCAGGTCAGGGCATTTTTTGCATATTTCATTCTACCCAGTGCAAAATGCTGAAGTGCATCAACTTCTCTGCTTCAGTTGCTTCTCTGAATGCAATTGCCTTGGTCAAGGCTCACTTTCCCACAAATTTCTTGCCACAGGCCATAGAAATGGAGGGAAATATTACAGGATAAGGTCTTCTGATTCTCACACAGTTAAGGTCTAAATAACACTTTGTTTTTTGCCAATATATTTTATATGAATAAAAACGATCCTGGTAAAATCACCATTATTTATTACACTGAGACTGGCACCTGTGAATCTATGGCCTGAGTAAATACTCCCAGTGACATTCTCTGCCCCAAGCAGCTCGCAGTCTAGATGATCAAAAGCAAGAAAGAGAGAAAGAGCAAGAAAACCAAGGTGATTTCCTTGAGGTCATATGGCAAGCCAAGAATACAGCAGAACTGAGGTGTTCTGACCCTCAGGCCCCCAAGGCAATTGCTGGATCCTGGCACCCCCAAGGAGAAGCACCACTGGCAGGCACTGTGCCCACAGCAACTCAAATGTTGATACCCTGTTGCTGTGCTTCCCCATCTCCGGCCACCAGTTTTTCAGGCTACCTTGATCCACCTGTTTTTTTCCACCAGTGTCTGCCACCTTGCTCCAGCTCTCACTAACCCGGGCAAGAACCCCCCAAGGCTCAGGCCAGCGCTGTTCCAGAGCTGACAGAGTTCAATGGGTTCAGCAAGCAGTGACGTGGGTTCAGCTGTTACTGATGCACGAGCTGGAACAACCACACAGACACTTCCCGCAGGCACAGGGTTTGTCCTTTGCTCAGGTACCACTGGGACAGTACCACTGCAAAGGAAAAGAATGCTGAAATAAACACCGTTTTAAAAACATGAAACAGAGACAAAAGACATTACTTGAACCAAGAGAAGTGCAAAGTGGACATGGGACAAGGGGGTGAGGTCACAGGGCAGGCTCCTGAGTCACCTCTCAGCGACACTGGGCAGCCGCAACATTAATGCACTGAAGAACTTGCTCCCAAAGCATAATACACACATATATGAATGTAAATGAGATATATATAAATCTCCATCTCCTTTGCACACAGCTGTCAACTGACTGCCCATCCTTCTGGGCTCCTGCTCTCTGACGTGCTCAACACTATTGTAAAGATATCCTTCAGTAACAACAGGGGATGAAAGGATGGAACGGGAAGGATATTCTACCCAAGGAAAACCACGAAATTCGTGAGCTCCACTGAAGACAAACCTGCATGCAAATGCACTGAGTGTGTCTCTAAAAACTGAAAGCAACTCAAAAACTGTGGCTTCCTTCTAGCCTCCCTAGGCAGAGAGGGAAGAGGTCATCCTTGGCAGACCTCCCCACTACCAAGCATAGAAACTGGGCTTTGTTTCTGCTGGTGCCTTGTCCTCCTCTCGAATCCCTGCACAGCCCTTGTGTCTCTAAGATGCAGAACACAGCTGGTCGAGCCAAACCCAGCTCTACCTCATTCCTGCATTTGAGGTGCCGTAAACCCAGCTAGAAAACGCAAAAGGCCAACTGTGGCTCCAGCTACACTTTGCCTGGGCTAATGTGGTTACTCTTGTAATCAGACCTGTCCACAGGGGAGACATTTTTTGGCATGGCTGACGCTGATGCATTCCCCGAAACCCTCCATCCCTGCTTCCATTTCCTTTTGGCAAACACTCCCATTCTTCAGGCCCCAGTTCCAGCACCAGCTTTACACTTCAGGTTGGCAAAACATCAGCTTTCATCCTGCACACAGCAACTGCTGTTCTGTATTTTTCGTACCAGAGCCAAGTTGGGGTTTGTTTTTAATGTTGATTTGGCTATGCGGAATTTCACTATGACTGCAGATACTCCAGCAGAAGCACTAGCCACTCCCTGCTTGCAAAAAGCATTGGTAGAGAGAAAGCTGGTATCTTGGGTTGAAAATTCCATGTGAGATCCCCCCAGATGAAGGAATATTTTAAAATACGTTGCCCATGAGCATTTGAGAGTGGTGGTTTTTTTACTATGCAAAAGTCACACAATTTCTCCTCCTGATCTTGGGCAGGAGAAAAAAACTTCAAAACAGTTGATCAACACAACTGTCCCAGACACAGGTGAGGAGGAAATTTACAAACCCTCCTGAGTTACTTAAATATCTTCTGCAGCAGAATGAGTGAGAAAAACCTCCACAGAGAGGTTGCTGGCCTCACACAACAGGGCAGCAGCCAGGCTTGAGCTACAGGACTTGAACAGCCTCTGACTCATTAGCAGAGGGAAGGTTTCAACGTGTTGAGACACAACTGCCTCCTCATCTTGCAGGACCTCACCGCTCCCTGCTGCAGCATATTTGGACACTGTTTGTATGTCAGGATCTCAGTGTTCTGGCAAAACCCATAGTTTCCAGAGAGGTGTGAGTCTGACCTGCTCCTGTATTTGCAGCATGACCCAGAGTCAGAAAAATCATGTTCAATTCAAATAAAAATAAATAAATAAATAGATAAAAATGAAGCTATTAGAAAAAAAGCAGGAATGTATGTACCACACACACTCCATGCTTTCTGAAGCCTTCAGTGGACTAACTGCATTGAATGGACGGGGCAAAAAGTGGTATTAAATAACTAAAGCATAGCAGATACCGTGTGACTGTGGATTTTGACATGCAGCAAACAGCACAGATGACACAAGGCACTGTGACACAAAATGCCATCTAGGTGTGGTCCTTGCTGTGTGCTTTTCTGTGCAGAGACCTGCAGCTACTGACTACATTATAAAATGTCTCTGACACCCAGCTGAACCGATCCAGGTTGCTAATTCCTTTTACCTTCATGCCCTTTATGTTCTACACATGATGGCTGTGTCTGTGGAGCCTTGGCATCCACCGGCCCTCAGCCCGCGGTGGGAATAAATGACTTTGGCACTGCAGAGAAAAGATACCGTGTAGGAAAAAAAAAGGAGCACGCACAATCTTATCGTCACTGCACTTTGACCAGGTCTGGCAAAGCAGAAAGCTGTGCACAAGGCCACCATGGAGCACAGCCAGGCATACCTGCTGTGCAGAGCCCTCTCACGCTGGCACTGCACCCTTCAGATCCCACTCAGGCACGAGAGAGTTGGTCATCACCGGGAAAACAGCACGTGGCCTCATCTGCAAGGCTGCACGACAGATGCCAGTAATTTCAGGCATGTGAGAACCCTGATCGGAAGAACTCGCCACCTGAGAAACCACCTCCAACTGGGAGTAAGCAGCTACTATCGCTACACATTGTAGTAACCGCTAACAAAAGATAACCTCAGAAAGATAATCTATCCCCCCTTTTATTTTCTGGGAAATTCCAATAAGCTGAGGTAGCCCCAAGTAGCACACAAAGCAATTATTTCTTTCCAGATATGCAAAATGGATTAAAAAGCCACGTCATCCCTTTTCCTTATAACTCTCTACTGCTGGCAGTGGACACTCTCGGCTTTTTCTGCTCTCCTCCCCTCTCACCAGTCAGCAAAACCTTCCAAATGGACGTTTACCCACCTGTTTCACTTTCTCCTCCTTGGCAAATGTATTATTTTGCTCATTTTCTAGCTTCTCAACACCATAAATGGCTTTGAAATTGGCTTCTCTCTTGTGCACCTGCATCATCAGTGTCGTCAGCAAGAGAGATGTGCACGGCTCGAGGAACATGTTTGTGTCAGAAAGCTGCTGCAGAGCCTTAGGGAGAGCAGGGACTGGATGCTGATGTGATGCTTGCAAGCATCTTAAAAGGGACTTCAGAAAAGCAGGGTATTTCTATGCTCAGATCACTGGGCTTTGGAGCACTGAATTTTCCAGTTTCTCACAGGGAGATGCCCAATTTCAGAGCAGCATTTGCATCTGAAACATTCCCATCACTTTGTTCCATGTTTTTACATTGCATCTTATTGTGCCACATCAGCACAAACCCCCAAACCTCCCACAACCCTTCAGCGTACCAAAATGCCACTGGATCTCCACAATTTCCTTGTTTTCCTTCTCCTTTGTACAAGTGCTGTGAGATGTGCAAAACTGAACAAAGACTAGCAGGTTTCAGCTTTCTGACCTCAAGATTCACATCCTTTGGCTTAAGCTTTAGCTCATCCATCTTTGGCTGAGAACCAGAGATCCGTGGGGTGCTCCCAGAATTACTGTCCACCTCATGTTCAGAATCACTCACAACATCCCTGTTGTCCTTGATGGATCTCCCCTCTAGTCACACAGCCTAATCCAGTATTTCCATCTTAAATAAGACAGTAAAGAGCACCAGAGACCAGGCGACAGGAAATAGCTTCAATGCAATGGCTTCTGAATGAAGAGAGGGAAATGAAGGACATACTTGCTTTTGGATACTTTTTTTTCTAATTTTAAACCCATCAGTGTTCTAAGAAAAAAAGACAAGGAATTGTGACAGACAAGATGAACACGAGGCTTAGAGCAAGAGCTAGGGCAGATGATACAGGCTGTAACACTTGCAATATACTGCTTTACAGTTTTGAGTATTAGCAGTAGTTTTCTAATCCCCTAATACATTATGTATACCATAATGTAAGGACAAAACTGTGCAAGAAATGAAAGAGAATTTTAGAACAACACCTAGATCCCCTTTGCTCCTTCAGGGACATGGAGGTCTTCTGACACCAAGAGTTCTCGTAACATCCAGAATGTAGAACTGGGCCCCATGGCAGCAGCTTAACAAGGCACTTAGCATGTGTCATCTCGCAGAGTTAGGTTTTCACACCCAATGCATCATGCGAGGAGGATAATTACACTCCCGGCAAAGCCTACCAGTCTTGTCCTGTCTCCACAAGAGATCTCTTAAAACCAGATTTTTCTGCAGCCAGAAACCTGAAGAAGAGAATAATTTCGGTGCAGCTCTACATTATGACAGCTATAGATGAGAAGTTGTAATTTGGTGAAATTCTTGGTCACCATAACCTCAAAATCCCGAACTGCAAAGAATTAGTCACAATGTCAGCCCTGGAATAATGTGGAGGAGCAATTCACCAGCACAAAACCCAAGGATCCCTCTTGGCCAGCAGCTCAGCATTCCTGAGAAACAACATATTCCAGCAATTGTATCTGCTCCTCTTCAGAGCTGAGACCTGAGCACACAATAACAAGCTGACCCGTTTATTCAGCTGTTTTTGACACCCCTCTATCTTCAGACCTAATATTAGTTTGAATAGGATAGCATCCAAGTCTAGAGGGGAAAATTTAGAGCTGGTCCTGACTTAGCTAAAGCAAGGTAGAAAATAACTACCTAGTTTCTACTCAAATTTCACCACTAGGCCATTAATTGGCTTGAGTTCTGCCTCCTCAAAAAAGGCAGTTTTGGCAATGCAGGAGGCAGCTACGGGTGCATAAAGCATGTGTGCCCATGGCTGGATGAGGGCAGGGCAGCTCAGAGCAGCAGCTCAGATCCAGGCTGGCATCCCAGCATGTTGCCGAGAGCCTCCTTGGGTTGGACAAAGTGCTGTGCTGACATGGATATGCAGCTTCCAGATTGGAAGTGATTCATGTGAAGCCAACACAGAGCACAGCCCGTGCTCAGCTGCCACTGCTGCAGATGTACCTTCTGGGAAGAACCTGTTCCAGGGCCCCTCAGAAAGAGTGAGGCATTTTCCCAGTGCAAAGGCAGCGAAAGCTTACAAAAAATAAAATCTAGCCACTCCACCTGTTCCAGTTCTTAAAACATTACCAGCATTTCATAAAATGAATAGAAGAAAAAACTTTCTGTCAACATCTTGTCTGATTTTCATCTATTCATTTCCACCTCCCAAGTGAGATCTGTGCCTTTCTGCTGTGGCAACACGGCTACCTCTAGCAAAACGAGATCCCAGAAACAGAAAACAAGGCCAAGAATTTTCAAGTGACTTCTGATAACAGATGGCCTGAGACTGTCAAACTCGTGCTGGAAAATGAGACAGGCAACAACAGACTTCATGTGCTCATGAAGATATCTCAAGCCAAAAAGAAAGTAAAAAAAAGACAAAAAAGACATCTCCCCCCAACTTAACTACAAAAAATAAATGTTACAGAAATAAAAGGCTGTAAGTACGACAAGATTTCCATTATGTTGCTCCTGAGTTTGCGGTGAGGTTGTTCAGATAGCAGACAGGGTGGTTTTATCAATCACCAGATGAACAGCAGGCACACACAGCTGCATTTCATATTACCTTTCATATAGAAAAGAAGAACAAACCATGCCAGCAAACATCAACTTCACCATGAGAAGAGTCATCAAGAACTGAAAAATGGTCTCACTGTGTTCACCAGAAAGCTCAAACCGGTACCAATCTTACTCCTTGGCAACACAGAACCATTTACACACCCCTTGGATCCCATATCTGCTCCCTACAGAGTACAAAGTCTGTCCTAGAACAGCATCATGATACAGAGAAAAGGCAGGATACCTTAAAAACCTCTTCATGGTCACCCATAACTGGTACCCAAGCATTCTAAAGGAAGAGGACAACCACCAGCCAAAAACGTGGGTGCTGCCTTTTATCTGTCCAAGCAATAAACCTGCTTGTCCAAAACTAGTGTGTCATCGAAGCCCACAATGCTCCCAAAGCCCTGAGGCTTTGAAAAGCAGAACTTAATTCTACAACTTTGGCTCCCATATTATGTTATTGACGTGCACATAGATACAAAAGGAAAAAGAAAAAAAAAAAAGCCATTGTTGGCCTAATTGTATCATAATTATTTATTGTTTTACCTTTAAAGGAGAAGAAAATGAAAACTTCTCTTTTCTGCAAAAATACCTCAGTGTTTCAGCTGAAGAAAGCAAAGAGTCAACAGAGTTATGGTTTTGTGTGCTGGGTAACCACCAAGGAGAGGTCTGAATTCCAGAACTACCACTCCAAAGAACTGCTGAGCTCTTCAAATAGTATTTTCACTATGCAGTAAAGCACAGGCCTATGGAATTGTCACAGGGTACCAAACCTTCCTCTCTCAGACCATAAATTAGGTCACTAAACACGCTGGCCCTTTTAACTATATCCATTGTGAATTTTTTCCAGATCTCACAGTTTTAAGGCAAGATTTACTAAGATTTAAGGCTGTAAATTTCTTTAATGTCATCATTTAAATTCTGTATAACCCCCACTCCTGTATCAGCACTATTTTTAATCGTTACCATGGTGACAAAGCCGTAAAGGTGCTTTACGCAAGGAAGGCTTTACCACACTTTCGAGAACAGTTGCTCTTAAGTTAGTATTTTGCAGTTTTAAATTTCAAAGAAGAGTAACTCACTCTGAACATTCACCATTTGATACAAAAACTGATACTCGCCCATGGCTATTGCATAAAAAATATTCAATACTAATGAACAAGAAATTCATAACCTGGTCACAGAAAAGACCAGAGAGCATATCATCATTCAGGTCAAGTATGACTTCATTTGACAGCCAATCCCTTTGCAATTAATAGGGCTGCTTGTGCATGGAAGTATCTGTTTCCTGAAGACATAGATAGAACAATCCCTATGAGAACCAGGGAAGTATTAATCCAAAATTAAAGTTTTTGAACGAAGGCCAACATCACTTGTTTAAGTATTCAATGCAAAATGTTTGCAAATCCCAAAAGACAACATTGTTTCAGTTTCCTAATTCACAGGATTCAAACCATGGAGTCTGGATTGAAAATGAATTTTAAAACAAAAGGTAACGTGAGTGTTGACTGTGGGGCAGGGGTGTGCACGTATGCTGGGCTGTATGGGCACAGACAGCAGGATGGGGAGGGGGCTGCTCCCCTCAGCTCAGCTGAGTTCATGTGCCTGCTTTGGGGTTTCACAGGCTCTCAGCAGCCTCCTACCACCTCAAACTAAACCCTGCACTGCATGAGGACAAGCATGGCATGGGTGGAGAGAGGACCAGATGATGTTCAAAGGTCCCTTCCAACCTAAACAATCCTACAATTAACACATTTGCACTGTCCCTGCTAAGAGATGTGTAAACTCCCTAACCAAGCAGCAGTACTCACTAGGGGACACACGGGCACCGGTTAAAAGCATCAGTGGGAAAGACCAGGTACAGGCAAGCCTTTCTGGAAGATCCAGGTCACACAAAGCTCAGTTTGAGTCATGCTTCATGCTCTCCTGCAGACCTGGGTCTGTTCTTTCCGTATTGTGTCAATTCAGGACATTCCCCCAAAGGCTGTCAACTGACACATTTGAGCACTGTATCACCCAGCTGACCAGAAAACACAAGCAACTCACCCCACAATAAGGGCAGTGCTCAGGACTTACTATCAAGCACAATAAAAAACTGCAACATGCCCTGAATGAACTTCGGTGAATTCCCACTAAAAAATGTAAATCTATACCTGTACTCTGCACCACAAGAGAAGACCTCAGGATTCCTGGGGGAAAAAACCCTCACTGATGTCTTTCCAACTGAAATGTAACATGTACTAAATTAGTCAAGTGTACCTTTTAATGAGTAATACTTTTAGCATGTGGTGTAATGGGGCTACAGGTTTTCTACAGAGCATGGTACTTCTCTGTGCTCAGCACTACAAATGCATACCAAGTCCTAAGCCCAAAGAGAGCAACACATAAACAAGCAACAAAGTAGATGGATCCTCACTGGGAAAATACCAGGAGAACCTATTTGCTTATTTCCATGTGTCCCAAAATTACTAGTCCCAGTATCCCTCAAAGCCAAGTTTAGCTGTATCCATCCCTACAGAAGTGGTTAGTTACCACAGTATCTGCCCTGGATCCAGAGAGGGCAATGAACTGTATGTGTTATTCTCTTTGGTATATCCACAGAAAGTGTTGTTATCTCTATTGATACACTGTTATGACTTATCAGCTTCCACATACCAAAGATTATGTATCACGGTTTCAATCCAACCTCCTTGGTTGAGAGGAACTTTCCTTACACAAAAGATTAATTATTTATGTTTCAGGAGCTGGAGAGTTGCTAACATGTTCTGTTTATTCTCTGGTTATCCTCAAAGACAGTTTGGCTTAGCTACAACCCAAAGGAAATCAGGATTTCTAAAAATAGGCTGAGGTGGCCAATTTAGAGTTGTGATACCCACTGATATCCAGATTAAATAAGGAGTTATGGGTAACCCTTAGTGGGAGGGTTTGAAATGGAAAACCCAAAGAGAAGATGACTACATAAGGAACACTCGTGCTGTCCCTTACACCCTTGCTGACTTCAATGAGCACAGTATTCAAGGAAAAGGACACAACTAAAAAGCTGTGTAAGCATCTTGACAGCTAGTTAGCTGGATGACACATAAAACCTCTTGGAGCTAGATCTAAAACATGGATAATTACGTGTTTGGTTCTCTTTTATTTCTGTTAATCTGTACCATCTCTTTTATTATTCTCTGTGCCACAGGAAGAAATTATTCTTGATTTTTATTTCCATGTTTGTCTCTAGAACAAAAATAATTTCCAGGGTGCCGGTTGGCAAATTGAATTCCCACAGCATGTTAAACCTTAAAACTGCACTACATCAAAGCCCTCTCACAGACCTTAGCACCTTCCAGCAAAACCAAAGTAGGTGCCTGAACCTAAAGAGCTTTCCCAAATATTTGAGACGCAGCTATTCACTGTCCCTACCCATTTCCCATGTAGCTCAGGGTACATGCAGCATCTCATTCCCAAGGCTTCAAGCACAGAAAAGAGTCAGAAAGACACTGACAGAATAGGAGTCTGCTCCCATAATTGTAATTTAAGAGGGGACAATCCCCACTGCTGGAAATTCTCAGAATATCAGTTTGCTGCCTGTACAGTGGATTCCTCCGGTCTTGTTTGGGCAGGGCAGGAGAAAATTAAACATAAATCTAGTGCCAAGTACACTGGAGCTCTGGGTTCAGCTGAGCTCCCTAAATGCTCCCACCACACAAGTACAAACAATAGCAAGATCATCTCTGTTGAAGGTTTTCCCCTGAACAACTGCTATAGATATCTGCACCAGTTTGCATCTGTGTTCTACATACCACAGAAATGTTTTGACCCATTATTTCTAAGACCACTGGACAAATATATCATTCATCAGCACAACCACCCAATTACAATACAGCTGCGCCGACCTCTCTGCCAGCTGGTGCTTTGTGTAAATGCCCCATTCCAGAAGAATAGGCTTCCTGTTTTTTGTGGGTTCCCTCACTACCTGCTTAATCATCAAACCATACAAATTATGGAGCGAGATGAACCTTGGCACCTGGCTCTTAAAGTCGTAGGCTACAGCACCTAGTGTGCTAGTAAAGTGATAAACTTCACTAAGGTAGACACACACCTGCACTCCCCTCCCTTCCCTTCTACACTGATAGCTCGTCCTGCTTCTTCAGCCCGCTGGGATCTCACTTATACCTGCCAAAGAGCAGATAGTCACCAGGTGCTCTTTCTCTGAACTATTAAGCAACAAAAACCAAAAACTAAATTACCTCCATTTTAGCAAAGAGGAATTTCTTAGTGCCAAGTACCTGGGCAGTGACTAAAGCCTGTCACTGTTCTTATGGGAAAACACTACTTGCTATTCTTGGTAAAGGGAAGGGCTTTCAAATCAAGATAATGTTTCACTTGTTTTTCAGAAACAAATTTAATGGGGGAAGGGAGGGAAGCAGGGAAGCAAAAATAAATTCTACTTTGCACCAAGTTAAATTACTCAGAGTTTCCCAAAATGAGAGGCTTGGGTCAGAAGCACTGGAAAGTTTAAGAAATACTCCTTTAAAAACAACTCCCACAGAGCAAAGCTCCTTCTCCATGACTGAAAGGTATGTAAGCAAGCCAGGTCACTCTGTCTAGCCTGGCTTGCTTGCTTTCTTTTCCTTTTTTTTTCTTTTCCTTTTTTTTTTTTCTTTAAGAATTTATTTGGTGGGTTGAATGGTAGGACCATGCTGCATCTTTACCACATCTTACTTGATGTTTTCCAAAGTTGCACCTCCAACCCCAATTCTCTCCTCACTGCAGGAACGAAATGGGCACGAGCCCCCAGCACACTGGTACCACAACCATCCTGACTGGGGGTGAGGTAGAAAAAGAAATTCCATCATCATTTCTATCCATGCTTTCTCTGATCATCCCTGCCTGCCAAAGCAGGAGAGAAAATAATGGCCATATGGAGACACTGCCTCTGCATGCTTTAAGTGCTTTGTTATCCTCAGGAATCACAAAGAAATCAAGGCTGGCTGGGTACTGTGTTAATGATACTGTCAAGAGGCCAAAATAAAGTGCTACACCACAACCCAGCCTCCTGCTATCAGCACTACTGTCCCACTCTCGTTTGGGCAATCAGGGAAACAGGCTGGAGAATATGCCAGTGGTCTGGAGAAGGAGATCTCAACACTCGGCAGTTGCTGATAAGAACCTGGAGCCGCTCAGAACACGATTCTGCCAGACGCTGATGGCTACACAAAGCACACCAGCAACTGTAGTTTTGCCACACAACTATTTTGCAACTATCAAATACACCTACAACAAAACCAGTTTGGTGGGAGGGACTTCCGTATATTTTTCCATGTGGTTGCTGTCAGCAGGCCGAAATCTTGATAAGCTGCACAGCCAACTTGGCTGACTTCACTGAAACCCTGCTGAAGACAAGTCTTGAGCTGAAAAGCTACTGCTTGCATTTCCCACTGCAAGGCAAGGGAGAACAACCATATTCAGCATCTGGCCAAAACATGTTTCCAACTGCATCAAAGATCCATACAGATTCCATCCAAAGGTCAGCAGCTATGGTTTTTGATGAGCAATGTGCTGCTTTTGAGAGACAATGTTGCCACTGTGATCCACTTTCCCTACTCAGGGCAATCTGTCCATTGTTCCTAGTGAAAATGGGAAAGGGCTTGAGGTCTCTGAAATGGAAACTGCCTTTAATTCCAAATCATTCTAAAGTATAAACATAGACTGATGCATAACTGATTGATGTTACACATACAGCAAACAACTCTAAAAGATACTCTTTCTCCCTAGCTTCTCAGAAAAATAAAAACCAACCAAAAAAAAAAACCTCAAAATATCCCAAGAGTCCAGAGGATATGATGAGGTGTACCCACTGTAGCATATTACACTTCACAGTACAAAACTAAAACCATCCAATCTCTGTTCTGTTTAAATGTGAATTAACTGCCTATCTACTTTTTCAAGCCAGTCATGTGTTGATAAAGCTGTGTAACAAGTTAATTTGTCCACTTCTTTCATGACATAGACATGTTAAAACTGCAGACATGTTCTGATTTAGGGTTTCTGCAGGAAAAGACTTTATCCATTCAGGGCTTTGACAATGAACAAACAGGGAATTCTAAAAAGTACTCTTGGAGGCAGAGAATGAAAAAGATGAAGTAAAGAACTCACCTTCCACTGCAAAGAATGAAACCACTGATCTCTCAGGTAACTGTTTGCAGCCTGCAATAAAGAAAAGTTAGACAGAATTATTAGCTTCTATCAGTGCTTCAGGTCACTCAGGTACTTTATATTAAAACCAGTTTATTTTCACAGAAAGCAGTGACAAAGACCTTGCTGCATTAAAAAATACTGAACCAAAATCTTACAAAATATTAACCTCCTATGAAATGCTGTCCAGTCCAAAGACTGTGAAAAATCCTCCATGAATTTAATCAGGTGTGGGTCAGATCTTTAATGCCTTTGGGGTATTTGCCTCTGCCATTAATGACTAAAAGCAGAGTAGGAAGATGGGTTGACATTTTAATAGGAGGAGTGGGCTTTTTCCATACTCTGGTTTCTATTCTTGTCCTGCTCCTCAGCTGGCCCCAAAGCAATTCAAATAATGTCTTAGCTCTTTCAGTGATATTAAAACAGTGAAAAGCACAGCACACACAGACGTGCAGATACATGCACAGACTGTTGGCAGCTCTGGCATAAATGTTGCAATAATCACTCCCAGCCATCACCCATTTTTGTCCGAATTAAGCACAGCTGCCAGAAATTCCCAGTGTGAAGCCAGGTCGTAGCCAATGAAGGAATAGTTCAACACTCCCAAAGGTCAAAAGGCTTGGTATCAAAAAATATAAAAGCATGTACAGTGACGTAAATATGCATGCCTTAACAAGGTGACATAAGTCTGAAATATTTGAGTGGGTAGAGATGCCCTTTGGCTTTTCCAGCTCCACCTTAATGCTGTCAATGTGCAAATTTTATTCACGTTTCAAAATGTTTTACAAAAGNTTCAAAATCCACACTACAGAATGTATTTCATCTCCTAACACTCATTTAGTTCACTGATAATGGCAGGAATACCAGAAGTAAAAATGCGGTATGGTTACCAAAAACGTGTTTAATCTCAAGGTCAGTTACTGATGGTTCAGTGACATAAATTTGGACTGATTACTCTGAATTAAATGGAGTAATATCCTTTTATGTATGTATTACATATTATTTATATCTTAATGAGAATCAATTGCTCCTCCAGTAGATGTGGAGGCAATAAAGGAGGAATAATTATAAATAATTTTGGCTGACCACAGAATTTATCAAAACCCTTGCATTTCAAGAAGAATGCTGACACATCAGAATACAAAATTGCTACAAATGCAAACAAAAAACTTTCTTTTCTATTACCTTGTCTTTGCATGCAATGAAAAATTGCAAAAGCATTTGGAGTGCAGACCTTCAGGATATTTCGGTCACCCGATATTTAATGATCTTCTGTTATTTACACAGTATTTTATGTATACGTGGGCATTATAACACAAGACAAACTTTTTACCTGTATGTTATAGAATTAAACTTCAATATACTTTATACTATATTTTAATACAATGAAAAGGCCAAAAACAATTTGCCACCAAAAGGCAGAAGAGTATTTTTAACATAATTAAAAAGATATGAAGGAAATATACTTAGATATTTCTTATCTTTGCTCAGAGAGAACACTCTAAAATCTCAACAGACTTCTTTGAAAAATTTAACTTCAAACTGAATCTTTTTTTCTTTTTTTAAGGACACAAGTGGTTCATGCAGGAGAACAAAAATTCTCCTTTCCAAATTCTAGCATCAAAGCCCCTTAAAGAATATGTAAAACTGAAGATTTTGTAAGGCTTCATATATACTATTCAATTGTACCAATAATACTGCAAGGTACACATCCACTACATCCTTAAAAAAATTAGGAAAACTGAGTTTATAGGAACTGTACAAACTAAGATACTGCTAGTTAAATCAATAAAATCATTATTATTGTAGGGGAAGAAGTACTTCACTCAAAGAGGCAAAATGTCAACCTGATTCAGTCCCTGGTCTGAAAGTAAGAGCAAATGCTGAAGCCCTAAATTGAGATCTGTTAATTATTCTCCTACTTTAATGATGTGAGTAGCACAAATTGCAAGACCACTGCAAATAATTAGAGAATATTATGCATAGACAGATTGTGGAAGTGACTGGAGCCCTAACTATTAGTGAGGACAACAGCATCATGCAGAGAAGGAGGCACAAGTGGACTGCAAATACTGGGAAAGAACAGAAATGAAGAATGCTGCAAGACACAAAACCAAACCTGGCAAAGGAAATACTTCTACAACTCTATGGCAGCAATACACAAAAAGCATTTTAGAAGTTAAATTAGAAAAATGATTGGGTTCCAAGTGTGGGGCCAAGCACTATCTACACATAGAGTTAGTTATTGTAGAGAAGTGATCAAGCAAACTGACACCTGGGTCTAGGTTAAGAGTCAGAATCACTCTCAACACTCAGAGCTTGGGCTGTTATTCAAGGCTACTTCCCAGGAAAATCAAGACAAAGAAGACAAAGTGAACGAAAAATAGAAAAACAAACCTTTAGAGAATCCCCACACTTATACTAGTGATCACGACTGAGTGCTAAGAGAAGCTTGGAAGGCCAATGGCCATTTCACCAGCGCTCTTTAGGCCATGTTCAGCACAGACTGACTGCTTTACCCCAAGCACCCTTATCCTGAGGGAGCTCTGACACCAGCATTCCTCATCTCTCCCAGGCTGCAGGGACTAATCCTCCCAGTGCACCCTTCCGGCCACCTGACTCCAGCAAAACCACAGCACTACGCAGGAAGCGCTGGATCTTTTGCAAAAGAAAACAAAGATCTCACTCTTGCACAGCATCCCTTGGTCCTCCCTCCTCATTTTCAGGCTTACACTGAGAAGGCACTACAGGGAGCATTTCCTTCTTACCAAAGGAACAGTGAGTTCATAGCATGCCAGGATGAAAACAGAGCCACCAAGCTCTTGTGGGTGCTCAGCTGCCCAGCCAGCTCTGCAGGCACTGACTTACTCGAGCATTCGGGTGAGTAACACTGCTGAAGTTTAAGCAATAAGCNGGCCCTCCCTCCTCATTTTCAGGCATACACTGAGAAGGCACTCCAGGGAGCATTTCCTTCTTACCAAAGGAACAGTTAGTTCATAGCATGCCAGGATGAAAACAGAGCCTCCAAGCTCTTGTGGGTGCTCAGCTGCCCAGCCAGCTCTGCAGGCACTGACTTACTCGAGCATTCGGGTGAGTAACACTGCTGAAGTTTAAGCAATAAGC
>WAAG01072760.1:0-15583 GCA_013390105.1 Tichodroma muraria
TGGATGGATGATGGATGATGGAGAACCCCCAAGGCTGAACTCCCCACCTGAACTGCACTGGGCATCGAGGGACAACCTCAAGCTCCAGCAGCACTTGGACACCACGGACACCTCAACATCTTTAACAGATCCCAGACTCCCAGACTGGTTTGGGTTGGAAAGGACCTTAAATCCCACACAGCACCACCCCTGCCATGGGCAGGGACATCTTCCAATGTCCCAGCTCACTCCAAGCCCTGTTCAACCTGGCCTTGGACATTCCAAGGGATTCAGGGCCAGCCACAGATTCTCTGGGAATTCCATTCCTGCCGCTCCCCACCCTCACAGGCAGGAATTCCCAATTCCCAACATCCCGTGGACATCTCTCCTCTTCCAGCCAGCACTAACACACGATCCCCTCCGAGCAGTGCAGCCCTGCTGATGTCCAGGTGGAAATTCCCCACTTCACCACCTCAAACGAAGCACCGGCACCCCACATATCTCATCCCACACACCCCACGCTCCCAAACCGGACCGTTCCCTCATGATCAACGAGCCCGTTGTGTGACCTGGGCCATGGCCAGGCCCAGCTTTAGAAATGGCCTTTTGCACATTAATTACTTCTCATTACACCAAAACGAAAACAAAGCCCAGAGTCACCACTAAGTGAAACCCTCCCCAAAGCACCAGTGGGAGGGACTTGTGCTCCACCACCTAAAGCATGTGGTTACTGTCTACAACACACAGCCTAATTTTACTTCAAGTTCTATAAAGTCTTCGGTATTTAAAGGTTCATTACTTGAATTTTTATTATTTTATTTTATTATTTTATTATTTTAAAAATAATTTTATTATTTTATTTTATTATTTTATTATTTTTTATAATTGTATTTAAATTATTTTTTTTTTTTTTTTACCATGAGGGAAATAAAATAAAATACATCAACATGGGGAGGCAGGGTAATTCCAGCACTGTTTTCTAGCATTCTTTGGTCAGCAGTTACANTATATATATATAAAAAAGCTGCTTTATCTAAAGTTTTGAGGAAAGGAGACAATGAGCAACACTTGGGATTTTCTGTCAATTTGCCCTTTCAGAGAAGCAATTGTGCTGTGAAGGCCTCTCTCTGTTCTGGGGGTAAAAGCTCTGAGTTTTTATGGCTTTTAAGGTGCCGCACTTCAAGCAGGTCAGCTACAAAAGGTTATTCTGGAACATCCTAAACATTAATTGGGAAGAAATAAAAATAAAGAGCCCATGAAGACCTGTCAATCTGATGACTCGGGGAAGATCAGATAATCCTAAAGGAAAGGAAGCAACAGAAGGGAAAAGTGGGATTCACAGCCTGCAGATTTCCGTAATGCATTCACGATTGCCAATAAACAGAATTATTGCTGCACAAGAGAACCGTGTGGTCTCGTCTCTATCACTACAGAGGGCAGCAACAGACAACAGAGCTCTTTAGCATGACAGAGGGAATGTTTAACATTCCCAGTAAACAAGGGAGCCGGGAGAGGCCGGGCTGGGATCTGCGTCCTGTCCCACATCCCAGCCTCCTTGGGATGGGAGCTGGCAGGTTGGGAAAGCCTTTGGGATGCCCAACTTTGAGCTGAGCCCATCTCCTATCGATTCAGCAAGGCCGGATATTCCCCTAAATCTAAAAAATCCCCCTAAACCACGAGTCACAGCATGGGCAGGGGCCGTACGGCCGCGAGCTGCAGCCCCTCGGTGTTCCCCGGCCCGTTTGTGCCCTCACACCCAGATTCCTGCTCCAGCTCCTGGGAGATGGAGCAGCACAAAGCCAAGGGCTGGGAAGGGAGTCCTGCCCAGCCCGGAGACCAAGGCTCAACACAGCGTTCCCTGCGAGGGCACAAGGACGGCGCGGGGGAGGTTGCTCGGCTGGATGTATTTCTGAAGGACTTTCTGTAGGATTATTTCGAGTGGCAAAGCCGTGCTGGGGGCGGGGTGAGGCCGGGGCACAGCTCCGAGCACGGGGCACGGCCTCCTCCAGCTCCGGCTGCAGATGCAAAGGAGGGCAGCAAAGGTCTGATGATCAAACGGGGAGGAAATGACTGACAACACGGAGCCGGTTCAAAGGAACTAATGGAATAATTAGTTCCAAAAAGACTAAAAAGACTGAAGAATTCATGATGTCATAAAAAGCAGAGCTACTTAAATTGGATTAGAAAATAAAAATGACACGAACATTGTAAATATTCACAGATCACATCATTGACGTGTAATGTGCCGTTAAATGATGTCAAATTAAAGGGGAAATTACATGTGTAAGAACTAGGAAGAATAAAGGGAAGACATTTTAAAGATGCACAGTCCTTCAAGTGAAAATCCCTCTCGTATATCAGGGTTGATCACTGCGGGGATGGGGAAACTATGAGAGAATAAAATAAAATATGGGAAAGAAAACAGAGGGTAAAAACATCTCAATTTAAGGCTGTGGTGAAAGGCTGTTAACTCCGGAGTGCTTCCCTGCGGCTTTGCCAGGTGCTCCCAGCCACGGCCATGCCCAGACCAGGCTCAATGGCTGCTTAAACCCGACTAAAATCAGTCCTAATTTATCCCAACAAGGCAGCAGTCAAGGGTGCTTTCGCGCAGGAGAGCCCTGAGTGGGGCCGAGGGCCCGGCTCCAAGGGCACTTTGGAACTCCGTGAATTGGGGTGCAATTAACACCGAGCTGCTCGAGCCAGGGGCAGCCAGGGAGGGAGGGATGGCACTCGTGAATCCGCGCTCTTCCGACGGGAAAACGCCTTTATGGATCCCCTCAATCACACACTGCACCCGGAGAGGCTCCCAGCCCCTCAGCCAGGCTGAGCTCTCATCTCGGCAGAGTTGTGGCAATTAATTCACCTCCAGCGTGCTCTTTCAAGTGAGCTGCGAGAGCGGTGGGGGGGGCCCAGCTTCTCCCCCTTCCCTCCGCGCGCGATCGGAATCTTCTGTTCCAAAGGTGGCATTTCAAACTCCCGAAAATACCTGCATAATAAAGGGTAAGAGCTCCTCTGCACACAGACATACTACATATCTTCCCTGGCCTCGTGGGCCCTTCCGCCTCCCAGCTCCGGGAGGTGTTAACGACACGGCGACGTGGCGGGAACTCGGGATTATCGGCATTATCTCACCCACCCTGCTGATAAGATGGGCTGATGCCTGATCTCACCCACCCTGCTGATAAGATGGGCTGATGCCGGCGCTGTTGCGATAAGAGGAGCTGACTCTGCTCCTCAGCAGCACTGCCAGGCTGCCGGTGGCATTTCCTCAGCACTGGGGCCTCTTCCGCAGGAGATTCTTGTCCCCCAGAATTTGGAATGGGTTGGGTTGGAAGCACCCTAAATCCCATCCCAATCCACGCCCTGCCATGGGCAGGGACACCTTCCACTGTCCCAGGGTGCCCACAATCCCTCTGGGCAGAGAGAGCATTTAGAATAAGTGCACATTCACCATCCTGTTGGAGGTGACCACACAACTGGGGCTGAATCCCCCAGGGATGCTCTTCACTGTCCGGCAGGTCCAGCAGATCCCCGTGCTGAGATGGGATTGGATGGGATGGGATGGGATGGAGCACTGGGCACTACCAGGGAGCCCCTGGCACATCCCAGGATGGCTCATGATGGAATTACCCAAGTGTGCCCCCAGTTCAGACATAAATGTCAACACCTGCCCTGCTACAAAAATGCCAGGAGATCCTTAATGATCCCTCACGTCAGCTTTGTCTGGGAGCCAAAAGAGGAATATTTACATCCCGGGGACTCTCACACTCAAACACGTGGAAATGCAGAAAAATATGCGTGAGAAAAAGAGCAACCTTTCCTTTCTTTCTTCTCTGACTTGAAATGGCAGCACTTGAGTCCTGCAAGACTTGAGTGATCTGCGTGCCCACACCGAGGCACTCGGCACCTCCTGTCCCCCCCTGCAGCTCCCCAGCTGAGCCAGGAACCCGCAGGGCTCTCCCTGCCAACGGCACAAAGCCCGCAAGGTGCTGTGAGTCTGGAGATCTGAGAGCACAGAGAACAACTGGAACCCTTACCTCACTTTAAACCCCCAAAGAAATGCCTTTTAATCACTTCTGAGAGCCTGCCTTAGTGCTGTCAATGCCCAGGAGTCGCCCAGACGTGAGGAAGTGCAGGTAGGAAATGAGGCAGGAAGGCAAAGGAAGGGACAGCCCAGGACATTTAAAACTCCTGGATATTTAAGCTGGTTCAGCCCCCAGCCCTGCCTGGGGTGTCAGCAGCCCCCTGTGCCTGGGGGACACAGAGGGGACAATGCCTCCTTGTCATTTATCTAACTCCAACCCACAGCCAGCAGTAATTTCTGAAGTGGGGTTGTCTGAGCCCTGGGAGCTAACAAAAGTATTCCGAGGTCTTTATTTGTGCAATGGCATTTCCAGCTGACTGCAGGGATCTGCTGGGTGCACTCACATTGTCTCTCTAACAATCTGAAAATTACACTGATAATTATCTCCGAGGTATTTTCCAGCCTTGATTGTTCCCTGAGTCTCAGCTCAAGAGAATGTGTCACCCTTCTGTTCCACTGACTGTTCACGTGTCCTAAGTGCACACATGGAACAGGTTCCCAAACCCAAAGGTGTTACCAGGGAGAGCTTTGCAGCCACGATCCAAAATCTCTCAGTCATGAGAAGCCCTGATCCAAGAGAGGCTCTGCAGGGCTGAGGATCCAATATATCACGAGTCTCCAGGAAAAATAGAGCCCAGCTAAATAACCTGGGAAATATTCTACTTGTAATGGCATTGCAGAGTCAATCAATTTAAACCTAATAAAGACGACGACAGACAATGAATAGAAAGTTCAAGGACTTTTCACCCAGGGCTTTGCTATGGCTGGAAGTCAACCTGCTGGAGTCTGGGGGAGCCTACGGACCCTGGGAGTCAGCGCCAGGGATCAGGATCAGGAGAAAAAGATTCCATTTCAGGGAACAGTGCTCTAAAAGCCCTGGAAAAGCAGTGGGAATTGGAATAGTTTTGGAGGCAAGGACAAATTTTTGTATTTTTTTTCAGCCATAGCTCATCTTTTCATCCCCTGGCTTCATCTGTGAACTTTATCACAGGACAATGTCACGGGCAGTATTTGCCTTGACTTTGTGCTTCCACTGGTACTGGGAGGTTACTGCAGCTCATTAGCTGTGCATCCCACTCCAGGGTTTATTCCTTTCTTACACATTTATTTCCCTAACTACTGTTTGTTCTTCCAGGGAAGCTGGAGACATGGCTTAACGGTGGGGCTGGTTTACAGCCCGAAGCCATGGAATCCATCAAGTGTTTAAAAACGGGGGACAATTTGCACCCCTCCCTGCTCAGAGTGACAACGTCCCTGGGACACCAGGAGCAGAGGCTTCCTATGGAAATGCTGTTGTTTGCTGCCTTTGCTCTGAGCGGGGAGCGAGCTGCAGATTGCAATTGGGATTCAGTGCAAGATGAGCCTTGGAAGCGCGAGGTGGAAAAACTGCGTCGCATTTCTCCCTGCCAGGTGCTAAGAGACTGGCTTAGGATCCAGCAAAGCTGGAGACTTCGTCCCTGTTTCAGCTGTTGGAATTGCAAAGCGAGCTTTGGTGGAGCTCCAGGAGCTCACAGGGATGGAAATGCAGGTTAGCAGGATGCCCAGAGGATGAGCTTAGGCCACGGCAAAGGCCAAGAGCTCCACGTGAAGACACAGCAGAGCAAAATTTGGGTGAAGAAATGCAGGGCACAACCAACCTGCTGTGTGGGAAAGGAAAGGTGGGAAAGAAAAGTCTGGGGAGGAAAGCTGGAAATAAAAGTCGTGTTTGAAAGAAAAGGGGTTGGACTCAAAGGTTTTGAAGAGCTGTACACAAGTCAAGACCTGAGGCGGATGAGGAGAGAGCAATTGCAGAATCGTTAAGTTCATCAAGCCCAACTCTCATCCAGTGCTGGACCTTCTCTCACACTGTCCATCACAGGCACCTTGGAAGGGCCTGAATGTCCTGGGCCAGTCAGCCGGGAGAGAGGGGTGACAGAAAAGACCAGCGGTAATTAATGGCCTGACTGCACAGCTGGAGAGTGGAAATGGGAAAGTGAAGTAGATGGGAATTTGTAAAGCCTCATGGTGAGACGGTGATTTTTGTTACATGGAGATTTGATGTGTATTAACCCTCCAGCACTGAGCTGGATCCTCCAGAATCTGGCTCTGCCAAAGACAGCACCCACCAGTTTCACCTGGAAGAGCAGCGGCCTCTCCCAGTCACCCAAACTTCCAGAGTGATGCCTTGGTGAGCCCATGATTATGGACACAGCCATGCCAAATAAACTGCTCCTCACAAAAGCACCAAATAAACCCTGCAGCCTTTACACCCTACAATATCAGGGGAACTTCTAGTTCTGGGAATTCCACAATTACCACAGGAACTGACAGCAACCCTTGCAACTGCACGGTGGTGCCATCATTAATATTCCCAGGGAGGGAAGCAGAGCAGCGTCAGGGCTGGAGCACTGATCCCCTGAGCAGAGCGATCCAGCAGAGTTTAATTCAAACACACAAAGGGGGTTTGTTTATGGAAATGAAAGGACAGAGGCCCAGGCATCGCTCACTGGTGCAGGCCCTGCCTCGAGGCCAGACCAGGAACTTCAGAGAACAGAGCCACTCCTGCTGCACAACAGGCCTGCCATCCAAAACTGAGGCTTTCTCCTTTCCTAACATTCTTAACAGGGGCTAATTCCCAGAGGAAATCCCCTCCAGAGAGGTGGGTCCCATCCCAGCACAAAGCGTCACTGCACCCGTGTGCTTTTAAACTAAAAACTAAAACAACCCCGAAATCCCAAAACTTAAAGTTCACTATTTCCAGGCATTTCTCCATGGGCTCTGCCCCTGAGGCATGGATGGGACACATCAACATCCAAACACTGATTTGCAGGGACTGCAGACTGGGGGGGTGTGGAATGAGAGCTCCAACCCAAACCATTCCAAGATTTTGAGTGGGGAGGGAGGGATGAGAGCAACAAGGAGCTTTACTCAGTTTTATGTTATTTAAGGCAAAAAGATTCTCCTTCTGGTCTTTACAGAAATACCGCAGAATCATGGAAAGTCCTGAGCTGGGAGGGATCATCGATCCAACAGGGATCATGGATCTGGCTCCTGGCCCTGCACAGACACCCCAAAATCCCACCCTGGGCATCCCTGACAGTGGTGTCAAAATGCTCCTGGAGCTCTTGGGAATGTGCCCACACCCTGGGGAGCCTGGGCAGTGCCTGGCACCCTCTGGGGGAAGAACTTTTTCCTGAGATCCATCCCAACCCCCAGTCACAGCTCCAGCGCTCCCTGGGGGCTGTCCCTGTCCCAGAGCAGAGATCGGAGCTTTCCCTGCACTTCCCCCTCATAAGGATGCTGAAGACCACGAGGTCTCCCCTCAGCCTCCTCCTTTCTATTCTGAATGTAAAAGATTTGGATTCTCTAAACTCAAACCAGGCCTCTTGCTTCCCTCTGTGCTGCAAACTCAGCCCCCGTATTTAATGCTCACTCAGATCAAATATTGCTGCCTGGAGGAATCAATTTCACCAGAATTAAACCATTAACTGCTAAATCAGCAGCTAAGGAGACCATATTCCTTTTAATTCTGGATTCCTCATGCTAGATTGAAAGAGCAGACATTTGGCAAAGCTTATTCACCATACTGGAGTCACTGGGAGCACTGGGAGCTCCAGGCTGCTTCTCCCTGAAGTTTATCTGGGAGCCAGATCCAAACAAAGGCTGCAACAGGAGCCAGCTGTTGACACTCTGCGTCACGAGCTGCATATTAAATGATTCATCAAATGCTGTGTCACAACCTGGATAAAGTCCCTAAAACACAGGGCCCTCCTCCGTTCCTTTTGTTTTTAGCAGCAAAGAATACCTGGATAAACCTACACTTGCTGGAACAGCCTTCCTTTCCAGAAACCACTCCCCGCTTAATGCAAATATTCCACCTAAATCGTTACCAGGGAAAACACTAGTCACCAAATTTCAGTAAATAGTACTGAAATAAAGAAGCAAAAATTATTATTTATCCAGTGTAAAACTCAGTAAATAGGACTGAAACAAATAAATAAATGAATTAAATTAAATGCACCCAGAACATTTTGGAAAACGAAATAATAGATGAGTAAATAATTTCCCTGGCTGCTGTGGAACGGCAACGTGTTATTGTAACCTGCCTTGTATGCTCCGTGTAAAGCACTGTAAATTATGATTTGAAATTATCATGTTAGATTAGGTTTTCTGCAGCTTAATATATTGTAATATAATATAATTGCTCAATGCAAATGAGCTACTGTACAGCTTTGGCATGGGGCTGTTCTGGAGCCGAGCGTTTTACACATTACAGTGAGTGCGGGTTATTAAGAAACAAATTATAACGAAGCTAAATTTAGTTGGGAGCCAAGATCCCGTCACTGCATGGCGGTGCCGGTGCCAGGAGGTGCCTCAGGGAGCTCTGACGCCAACGCTGGGGCACCCCAAGCAGCTCCACACACACCTGCTCAGTGAGAGCTCCCTTCCCACCGGTGCTCCTGTTGGTCTCCTTACCTGGAAGCCAAGGAATGTTGTCAAGTCACTGATGTGGCTCCAGATCCCGACTGCCAAAGGCCCTTTCTGAAATAAACCGCCCAGAGCTGATTGTGCTCCCACACTGCCCCCACGGAGGGAGGCTCACATTGCCACTGCAGGACCAAGGGGGGACATGGAGGTGACACAGGAGTTAAAAACGATAAAACGGGTCTCCACGCGCTCCAGAACCAGCCACAGGACCCTGGAATCGTGAGGGCTGGAAGGAGCCTCAGTCCAACCCCCCGCCAAGGCAGGGTCACCCAGAGCAGGTGACACAGGAACGCATCCAGGTGGGTCTGGGATGTCCCCAGAGACGGAGATTCCATGGCCACCCTGGGCATCTGTTCCAGGGCTCTGCCACCCTCAGTGGGGCAGAACTTCCCGTGCTTTATCTTATGGTCATCACCCCTTGTCCTGTCACTGGGCACCACTGGAAAGGCTCTGGCACCATCCTGTGCCAGCCCTTGGAGTTATTTGTACGGATTGATGAGATCCCCGCTCAGCCTTCCCTCCCCTGGGTGCAACCACCCTTCGTGCCGGTGACCCTGTGACCCACCCAACAGGCAAAGCTTTCCCTCCTCATTTCCATCCACGAGGCACGAAAAACAAGAGTTGCTGGTCGATGTGCCAGGAGAATGCACTCCCTAAATAATACATTGGCTTGTAAATTGTCCATCCAACTGTAAATTCCAGAAGAAAAATTAAAATGTGTTTCTTCAGCCCTTTCCGCGCGGCGCTCGCTCTGCGCGGCGGCATCCCCGCGTCCCCCCAAAAGCACGGGCACTGATGGGTTGGGTCCAGAGCAGGAAAAACCTGCTCCAAAGCAATTCATTATTAATGCCAGAATATTCTTGCTAAACAGTTCTGATTATTTCACAAGAAAGAGGTCAAGGTATTGGAGAAAGGGATTTAATCAAATAAACTCTCAATCTCTCTCCAAATAGCATTTTCATCCGGCTGCATGTAAATTCATCAGCTGACTCGCCTCCCAATGCCCAGGCAAGGTTAATCTGCTATGACTGTTAAAACTTCTCAGAGATGCCTTTGGAATAACGATTTACACCGGGATGAGCCGTGACAGTCACCCCAAAATATTTCCTCATCCTGTTCCTCAAAGCTTGGCCCAGCCCTCGAGGTCTGCGCTAGCAGAGCCGGAGCTGAACCCCCCTCCTGGGTGCACTTCGGGGACCCCACAAAGAACTCCTCGTTTCTGCTCAACTCCCCGGGTTTTCACGGCCCTCAGCAGCTCATTCCAAGCTGCCCCACGGCGAATATCCTGCCCTGGGCAGAGGGGGAGCCGTGGGTTTTCAGGAATATTTCCTACATCGCCAAAGCACTCGTGCTGGGAAACAAAGCAGTGTGGGCACAGACAGAGAGGAAATGGAATTTCTCTGGTATTCCGGATTCAATATTGCCCTGCTTTGCTTAAATAAGGAGCCGAGGAATTTATCCCAGCCGTATCCCAAGGTGAATTTCGTGGCAAACACTAATAATCCCTCCTGGCCACTCCGCACTTATTAGGCAAACCCTGCCTCCTAGCAGTGCAAATCTACGCGTGTTTTTAAAAAGGATCTTTGTGAACTTCATGTTTAAACACAGGATTATGATATAGCTGTAAACTGCACATTCGGTCAGAAATGGAGAACTGCAATTTTGGGGTCTGTTTAAAAAAAAAAAAAAAATCCCAAACGCCTTCTGATCCAGAGCTAAAAAGGAAACTGAAATACAGCAGGCAGGCAGGATTATTCTCACCCCTATTTTTTTGCTCTCTTCACTCTAAGCCTGGCCACGGATTCTGCATTTGGTGGAATATTCTGTAGGTATCTCTGCGAAGCCAGGTCGGGTTCACGAGGAGATGTTCCTGAGAGCCACAGCGTGGCACAGAGAAGCCTCCCCAGCCTCCCCGGGCAAACGCGACCCGCGCTGCCCAGCAGTCCCCGGGCAAGCCCAGGCACACTTTCCCCTCATTTTATCTCTCCTAAGCGGCCACTCGAATTTATTTGCGCTACGCACACCCCCGCACCTGCACCCCACACCCTGCTGCCGGGAGAAGTCTCAGACGATATTCCCCGCTGAAAACCCGTGAGGATTCCTGCAAATCCGCGCTCTCCATCCCTCGACAAGGAGCCAGCAGCTGCAAACTGTGCCTCACCCGGGGAGGAGGTGTTGTGATGCTGCTGCTCCGTGCCCCCGGTGCTCCCCGCACCTCTCTGGAAGCTCAGACACCATTTTACATGAGGATGCTTTCTAAAAAGCCCAGTGTAACTGTCTAATTAAGAACGGAGTGATTGGCTGGTTCATGGACTCTGTGACAGTTCTGACAAATACACATATTGGCACAGCCCTAACCTCACTTCACAGTTTGCAACACAAAGATGGTATTTCCAGAAATGTGCAGAACACTCTGATACAAAGCTTCACCTTGTCTAGTGCTATTCCATTTAATTTTTTATTAACTGCCTGAACATATGCCATTCTAGGAGAGGGTAATAGTTACAAAATGTCAGCAGAAACATTTAAACTGCTCAAATGTAAATGATTTTATAAATTTGTAATGAAAGGTAATTGTCATGTGGGAAAAGTAACAGAAAAACAGATATGTGTAAATGTAAAACCGGCAAAAAATACATCTGACTGGTCGAAGGCAGCAAAATCTAAGTGTGTTTTAATGACCACTGTAAGGAGTATTTAAATAAAATTAGCTTCATAAGCAGAAAATGTGAATTCTATAATATTTTATTTTCTAACATTAGCAAAGTTCATAATAATGAAAAGACCTCATAGAACTTTAATGCGCCCAAATTCATTAAACAGTAGGACATTAAGATTCCTCACCTCATTTTAAAAAACAAATAAATCAAGTCAGATAACATAAATACAAAGCCGGCGCCGGCAGAGCCCGGCTTTAAAAGACCAATATTGGAGCGCGCTCGGTTTCTTTACTTTCCGCTAAAATGAGAAACAATTTGGTGATTAATCCCTTCAGCGATGCCGTGCTGGGTCAGTGCTCCCCGAGATGTCAGCCAGGAGAAGACTCGGGCGCAGAGGGGAGTTTTCCCTCAGCCACCACACAGAGCAACCACCTCCCAGTCAGGTTTGCGGGCAACCATCTTTAAATGCTTGAGCTGCTCTGCGTGGCCATGACAAGATTTGCAATTCCCCACGTTTATTTACACACCATCACCCCAAGTAGACATCACATGGAAGTGGCATGGTCGCGGCTGACCCCAGGGTAGCGGCTGTCTCTGCCGATCGCGCTCGCTGCTGCTCGGCGCTCGAACCCCGCCGCCCGCCCCGGCTGCGTGCACGCTGCGCCGCGCCGCAATAAAATTAGCAGAAGCTTGTCAGGGGACATTTTCTACTTTTCCGCTGACAGACACTGGACAAACGCGTCTGCGTTTCGGGGAGCCGCGGAGGAACGGACGGCGGCGGGGGGCCCACGCGTGGCACCCTGCGAAGGCCGCCTCGCCTGCCCCTGCCCGGAGCGGGGGGAAAATAAACCAAAATTACCACTCGGTTTCCTTCTCGTTGCCTTCCTACACCCACCCCTGGCGTAAGCCTGGACACGCAGGACGAGCTGCTGAGCCAGAAATTAATAGAACGGGAATCCATCCTATTCCAAAGGCAGAAGCTGGGGGGAGGAAGGGCCCTTTGCAGCCTGTGGAGGATGCACAAATTGCCTGGTACCTGCAGCCCACGTCAGCGCTCACCTGCCAGCCTGCTGCCCCCACCAGCCAGAGCCGCGCGAATTTTTTTTAAGGGCCTTCGCAAATAAACGAAAGAAAACGCTCGTTTGTTTCGGAATCGGGAGCCCAGGGAGGCTAACGTGGTAAATAGGGGAAATTTACCATCCGTAATGGGAACATTTTTAAATAAAACCACCTAATATGTTTAGTAATCTACACCAATGTAATTTTATTAGCTATTCAGTGCAGTTCTTACATCAAACAGCCTCAGAAGCCCCAGGATCATTTTATATTCACTGGAAGACAGAAAGAAATCCAAAACCTAGTTAAATAAATTGTTCATTTATTCCTTTCCTTTTATGCACCAAGATCTACATGTGGTCATTAATTATAAAGAGACTATTATAGCACCATATTTTCATTCAATACGATGTCCTGGTATATATCAAAGAAGTCCCATAATTAAAACAGAAGGGCCACAATGACAATTAAAATTACAATCTATATGGGGAAAGAAAGTACAGTTCTGCAATTTTTCACCCTGTCACTGTCAGCACCGGGGGATATTCCAGTCACGTCTCTTGTAAAGCAGCCTAAATTCTTCTTCACCAATGCAACCTCAAAAGCATTATCAGCACCTAAGCAAAAGCCTATGCAAGTATAATTTAATACCAAGCCACAGTTTGCAAGTAATAGCGTATAAAGTGATATTTAAGTGGTGTTTTAAGCACACTTCTGATGGCTACAGCCGCCTTTTACTGGTAAATGCGTTTTCCTTTGAGTAGTGATTATGAGTCCTGGGTGAAGAGGTCCTGTGTGCAGGTCTGCCTGTAAGCCTTACTTCCAGCTGCCAATCTTTACTTCACAGTGAAGAAAAAGCCACATAGCACCTTGTTCTTACTCTTGTAGGCTGTCATCCCCTGAGCCTGATAACTGCAAAATCATTTCCACATAACACTTTTCTGCTTCTGCCTCTTAAACCTCGAGACCTACACATTGTGCACGCACCCGCACCCCCGGCACTCGGCCCCCCAGAGCCGCCGCTGCTCCGGCCTCTCCCCCCAGCCTATTTTTAACACTTATCCCAGTAAATATCTGCATTAATGGAGTGCGGGGCCCCGCCGCAGCAATGTGTGTTTGCTACAATTTATTGTCTATAAAAGTCAGGAGCGGTGAGTTATTGCGGCTAAAACTGTGTTTTTCTTTATAATAACTCCGAACCGAGCACTCACATATGAAGCATGCAATGGAGATGGAGAAGGTTTTGTATAATAAAACGGTGACATGGTCATTTTTCCCAGTTTTGCATTACACAGACACACTCATGCATGGTGCTTTTTAAATTCTTATTATATGGGAGGTCAGGAGGTCGAATGTCAGAAAGTACTGTTAATTTCACGGGGTTAGGGGAAAGTAAATTCACAGGGAATACAGATCACTTAGCACAGAAAAGCAGCTCCTCTGAAGTTTGGGTTTACATTTGTTAACCATATCCTTCAGCTGACGAACCATTGAGACCAGGGTGACATTGTGGGCCCCGCTGTAATGGCTTGACACGCCGCGGGGACAGCGGGACGCGGCGCGGGGCCGGAGCCGCCGCCGGAGCCGCCGGAGCACCGCGGCTCCAGGCAGCCGGAACCGAGCGGAGCGTGCTGCCATTTGGGCTGGATGCTGAAATTACACAGAAAGCAGGCGAGATGGCTTAAAGTTCAACCTGACAAGGAACGTAAAATATATCCCTGTCTCCGTTCGACGGGAAGGGAGAATCCTGCAGCTTCCCAGAGTCCTCTCGAAGCGCTTCCCAATATATCATCAGAGGCAGAAAGATGGGACGAGCACGCGGACTTTGGTTTGCTGTAGGATGCTCTGATGGTTCATCTTTTCTCTATTTTTTTGCTGTTGATGTTTCAGGGATTGGTTTGGGGTTTGGTGTTTTGGTTTGTTTTTTTTTTTTCCCCTCTCAGTGGCAAAATAAAGTCGTGGAAAGCAGAAGAAAATTGAGAGGATCTCGGTTTTACAAATAACAGGGGAGTGGTGATAAAACACAGTGATGGAGCTGCTCTTTTGCCAAGACAAATTCAGAAGCTACTTTTCTCTCATTAAAAAAAAAGCCATTTGCTTGATAAAATCCACCATCTTCACATGCCATTTAGAGTACTAAAAAATTTAAAAAATGCAAGGGCATCTTCAATCAAAGACGTTAAAGACCTTGCCATTGTCTCTACTGAAAGTTCAACTCAAGAGTGCCGGAAGGCCCATGCTCTACATTCATTGCGTGGCACGTAAGAAAAGGAAAAATCCAATAAAACAAACCCAACCCCCCCTAAATTTACTAAAATGACCGCAAGAGCCATTTCAGGAGACAGACAGGGTTATTCCCCGTGAGGAATGTGCCAGGCCCACACTGGGCTGGGGCTGGGTTTCTGCGTTGGTGTCTTTTGCGAGATTCCTCGGAGTCAAAAGCGAGCCCAGGCTCAGCTGCCCCCTCGTAATTAGATTTTAATGAGTCAGGCTGGGTGTTTGTGTTTTGGCAGCGGGTTAATGGTGTTAACATTTCCCCGCTCACAACTGGCCCCGGCAGGGCAGAGCCGCCGGCTGAACTTCCCCCTCTGGAGCTGCCCGGGAGCCGGGCCGGGGCCTGGGAGCGGCGCTCCCCAAACCCTGCCCCAGCTCCGGGGGACGCAGCGGGGCTGCGGGGGCATTTCCAACCCAGGGACCCGGCGGGTTTGGGGATTTCCTGGGCGTGGGGAGGGAGCGGCGTGCCCAGCCTCTCCCTTCCCCTGCACCCGGAGACGGCGCACGAGAGCTCAGCACCCAACAAACTCTCCCAAACCAACGCTCCCGAACTGGCTCAGGCAGGCAGGGAACCGGCCGGCACCACAGAGAGACGCGCATCATAGCTCTGTATTTTATTAAAGAGGCATTATTAACTTTGCAGTGGTGTATTTCACTAGCTGCCTCCTATAATTAAAAACTTTTCTCTCCAATCCCCTCTCCTGCGAGGAGCCTGTTGCCTGAAGATTTAATCCTTCATTACCAGTTAAAACAAAATCACCAATTAGGCACATGAACACGTCTGTATTAATCTCATTAAGGTGATGGCACCAAATAAATTGGAACTATTTTTGTGCTTTTACTGTGTTCCTATGGCTTTATCAGGCCCTGTGGTCATATACAAAGACCTTGCAGCTCAGTCATTTAGAGTCATTCGGTTGTGGACTAAATGTGGCATTACCATCTATGGCTGAAAATTGCTTTCAGCTTTTAAACTGCACTGACTAGTCTGTAGTTAATCTTAGATCATTCACTTGCAAAATTAAATGAGCCAGAACGATGGTCGTCTTTTTTTTTTTTTTTT
>WAAG01072760.1:18216-31866 GCA_013390105.1 Tichodroma muraria
CCTCGCTGTGACACCCTGCCCTGGCACAGGGACACCCTGCCCTGGCACAGGGATAGCCTCGCTGTGACACCCTGCCCTGGCACAGGGACACCCTGCCCTGCCACAGAGACAGCCGGCTGTGACACCCGGCCCTGGCACAGGGACAGCCTGGCCCTGCCACCCTGCCCTGCCACAGGGACAGACAGCTGTGACACCCTGCCCTGGCACAGGAAGAGCCAAGCCTTGCCACCCTTCCCTACCACGGGGACACCTGGCCGTGCCGCCTGCCCTGCCCTCTCCTCGTGGGGCATTCAGTGATCAGGGACAGCAGGAACCAAGCAGCCCCCAGCACCCCCGGCACACCTCGCGCTCGGCTGAGAGCTCATACCCCCCGACAATAAAAACTACCCGAGCTTCTGGGGTTCGCGGGTTATTTAGACGCTTCCGTAAGACCCCCAACAGTTCAAAGCAGAATTATTTTTAAAGAGCCTTTTCATGCCACCGCTTTCCCCGCAGAACGCTCCCGCGATGCCTGCTCCAGCACCCGCTCGTATCCCAGACCACGCAGAGATGGGGATTCCAATCTGCTCCCAAGGAACGGGCTGAGAAGAGCAGAACAGAGGAGACCCACGAGCGTGTGGACACTCCAAAGCATTTGGACAAAAGCAGAGGCGAGAGCAGAAAGACTCCCTGCGAGCAACAAGGAACCTTCCCTGGTCGTGGTGCTGCACTGCCAGGGCAAGGGGAGGTACAAACAGCACCACCACAGGACGGGCTGGAATTCCTCAGAAGCATCAGAAAATGACAGAATGAACCCTCGTTTTCCAAGAAACCCCTCACAGCTGGGCGTCCTCCCTCCCTGCCTCGCTGGTTTATCTCAATCTGCTGGGGCAGAGGCCGTGCCAGCCTCACAGGGGGATTTCAACGTCCCTCCAACTTCCTTCTGGTCGGGCTGCTCAGCAGCAACCCCACGCTGCCAGCTAGATGTCATTATAAACAAAGTTATTGATTACCTCCCTCCAGCTGGATTGGAACCTGCAGACAAACTGTGACTTGCTCCCGTGCTCTAATTTTATTGATCAGAGCAATCCAGCTGCCAGTGCCTTCTGGAGAGTAAAAAATAATAATAATAAAAAATAATAAAAAACCCACCACCCCCAGCCTGGCTACACGTTCCCTTTGCACACACACGAAACAAACCACAATTTTTAAGACTGAAAAATAATTTTTAAATTTTTTTTCCTCTCTTCCAAAATCCTTTGATAATAAAAGAAGTAATTCCTATCTTTTAACAAAGCATTCCAGTCTGCCAGCTTTGGGATGAGACTGCAACCATCTCCCAGCACTCTGTGTTCAAATTCCCCCATGGGCTGTGGCCAGTAATGTTTCTCTTAAAAAAAAAATAGAAAAAAATTATCAGTTCTATTTCATTAAGTTCAGGGCTCCCTGCAAAGCAAGGTGTGCATTCACACACTTTGGTCACTGCTTCAAACCCAAACATTTGGTTACAGTCACTCAAATGCCAATTTGATTGTGGTCACTCAAATGCCAGCATGGCTTCGTGGGGGTTTTTGGGTCCTTGCCCCAGCCAGGTTGTTCCGTGGAATTTTCTGAGGTTGGAGACAGGAGGGGGCCGGGCTCTGCTCCCAGGAACAGGAGCAGAGGGAACGGCCTCGGGCTGGGCCGGGGCAGCTCAGGGGGGACTTCAGCAGGAATTTCCCCATGGAAAGGGTGGTCAGGCCTTGGAACTGCCCAGGTTTGGAGTGCCCCTCCCCGGAGGTGTCCAGGGAATGAAACCCAGAGTTCCCTTGAGTGAAGATGAGCCCAAGTCTGAGCCCAGCTCCCCCCAGCTGTCCCCACCATCATCATCACCCCCTGCCCTCACCACAACTTCACTCTTCCTCTGAACCCAGCAGCACAAACCATAAAGCTGCCCATAAATTCACTGAACAAAGTTTCCCTGAGAATAAAAACTCCCTGCCAGAGCTCCCTTACTCCCGAGAGTGGCACTCGCTGCCAGGATAAACACCTGAGAAGTGCACAGACGGAGAGGACACGGAAAACTCTGCTCTGTGCTCACCAGGAGGGATGGCAAAACGTGCAGGCAGGAATTTGAAAAGCAAATGGCTTCAGATGTGTTTGGAAATGCAGTTCACACCTTGCAGGCGAAGCAGTCGGGGCTGCTTCTTGTTGTTTGGGTTTTGGTGGGTGGTTTTTATTTTTTTCTGACACAGTTTGACTCGACACAAAACTAATTCAAGGTAGAAATTGTTGCTTTAGCAGCCTCCCAGAAGGAGTGGGATCTGAGTCCTGCTCATCACCAGTGCCGAGCAGAGCTGCTGGAATATCACATGCAACGGAAAAAAAACCCCTCTAGAGCTTCCTTTGGTATTTTCTTAAATAAAAATAGGAGTTAAGCTTTACACCTGATTACTGACGTGTCACCTAAGGCAGAAGTGCCACACATTCAGTCCTGGGGATGAGAACAGAGAGATCCCAATCTGTGCAGAAATTATGGAGAGCACAGAGGCCAAACCCTGACTCTGTATAAATCAATAAAACCATTGCACTGAACGTTCTACCTCGAATGGCACCTTTGATTTGAATTTTCTGACTGCTAGAGCCCTCTTAGGCAGGGAAGTGCCAGGGAAGCCCCTCAGGTGACACCACAGCAGCAGGTTTGGGTGTTAAGCTCCAGATCTAGGATCCATACCCTCACTGCCAGCACACTGCCTCTGCCCGCTTCACCTTTAGAGAGAGTAAAAGCTGAACAATTCCACGTAAAGCCACTAAGAAGAGCAGCAAGGGTTGCAGGTGGGCTCGCTGAGGAAGAGGGGGGAGAAGCATCTCCAGGAGCATGGGAACGCAGCGGAGGTTTTAGTGTACCTCATTAATTTGGCCTGGCTTGCAGATACTCTCTGATTGTGATACTCTTTAATGGCAACTCTTAATTGTTGGCATTAAAAAATCTGCTGAGCTGAGCAGAGAGCCGAGCCCTGGCTCTGGCGCAGACGTTCCTTCCCCTTCTCAAAAACGGAGCAGAACGGGCAGGGTGGCTTTAATCACCTCTCTCAAGAAGCAGAGTTCAGTCCCAGGTGCCAGCAGAAAGGTTAGGGGTGTAAATCTTGCCACAGAGGCAGCTCAGGAATTCCAGGGCACACGGGCAGCTCAGGTCTTGGGACCACGGGAAATCCAGGGAAGAAGAGGAGCGCTCTCCTGGAAGCAAAGAGGCTGACAGGGATTGGCTGCTGGCAGCACCTGGATTCCACTGGAATTCAGTGCTGCGCTCTGGGAATTCAGCCCAGCGTTCTGAGCGCCTCGGGAGGAGCTCGGCTGCAACAGAACACCCCTTCCCTGGCCAGGGGAGGCTCAGGGGGGACAGCAGCAGGAATTTCCCCATGGAAAGGGTGCTCAGGGATTGGAACTGCCCAGGGAGGTTTGGAGTGCCCATCCCGGGAGGTGTCCCAGGAATTCCTGGAGGTGGCACTCAGAGCTCTGGGCTGGGGACGAGGTGGGGATCAGGCACAGGGGATTTGGCCTCAGAGAGCTTTCCCAGCCTCAGGATCCTGGGATTCTGGGCTGGGCTTTCCCACAGCAGCATGGGAAGGCCAAGACACCTCCCTGGGCAGGTCCAGCTGTGGCTGCAGCATTCAGGAGCTGCTCAGTTCAAGTCTCACTCACGACATTATTCTGGACTTGCGAAATTGGAAGCTATAAACCAGTTCAGATCACTCTGTATGAATACCTCGGGTCTGAATTAATCTGCAAAGTTTGTTAGAAATGAAGGTCAGGACTTGAATTGGCAGCAATTAGAATCATTGATATTTTCATGGTATCAGCCTCCTGTTCCTGATTATCAACTTCCATGGTGCTGACACCTCAAAAGTTGGCCCCTCTGACCCTGCTTGGGTTCAGCTGTGGTTTCTGTAATGTTGAGAATATGTTTCTGCATTACTTTTTGCAAGCTAGAGAAAATTTGTTCAAGAAAACATCACAGAGAGAAAGTATATATGCAGAAATATATATTTTTACATATTTTAATTGAATATTGTAGCCAAGTAAAACACTGATTGGGATTCTGTCTTCTCCAACCTTTGCCTCAACACTTAATGCAATTTATTAATGGTGTTCTGACCTATGGAGGAACTAACTGGGAGATCAACTTCCAGCACAAACTTCTGGCAATGAGCTTGCCAGTATTCAGCTGTTTTTTCAGTTGAAAGCAAGGCCAGAGGGCTGATCTGGCAGTGGGAGGCCTGGAAAGAAGGGCCATTCCCTGAGATCCCTTCAAAGAGGAAGTTAGGATGGTCAGAGGAGGAAAATCCAAGAAATCCTTGGTTAAAGACATCCTTTGATACTTCTGCCAGCACAGAAAAATGATATCCTTAATCACTAGTAACAAACGTGCCATCCCCCTGCAGATCCACAGGCACTGAAACCCAGAACTCCCAGAAATCCCATGGAACAGAGGAAACAGGGATGGGCAGAGCAGCACCGTAGGAATTCACACAAAAAAGCCAATTCCTTCCAGTTTCTCCCCAAATAACTGCAGATGCCACAGAATCCCAGAATAGTTCAGGTTGGAAGGGACCTCTGGAGATCGCCTGGTTCAACCCCCAAATTAGGCTGAAATCAGGACTGGAAAATGGACTGAAAAAAAACCCCAAAAACGTCACCTAATTTGAACCCAGCTCAGCAGAATGGCAGAAAAAAAACCCCTGGCCCAGTTTGGTGGATAAACAAAACCTATCCCAGTCCCTCCGTGGTTTAGGAACCTCCAAGCTCATGGATTTGCTCCTGTGGGGAACAGTTCCCTCCATCCTGTGATCGCCAACCCCTCTCTAAGCAGCTCAGCCTCCCAAATTAAACAAAGCCAGGGTCCCAGACCTTGCATCCCTAATAATGCTCCTGGCCAGAGTTTCCCGGTGAATGCTGAGGGAATGCAGAGCCAAAGGCACCTCAGTGCATCCCAGACCATGACAACCCTTTCCCCTCGAGGGGAGCTGCAGGTGTGTGGTTCTTCTGTGCACACCGGGTTTCCCGTGGCCTAAAACTCCCCGAATTTAAAACACACAGGAGGGAAAAAAACAGAACAGAGCCACAGAGGAAGTGGGAATTTTCCATCCTCGGGATGCACAGTAAAATGATGGAATGGTATAACCTTATTTTTTCTTGCTAATACACCTCAACTCTGACCTTCGTGAAAACCAGGACCTCCTGGGTAATATGGTAATTTAATGTGAGTGCTTATATGCTGATTTCTATGGAGTGGGCTGGCTTGGTGAAATACGACGTGGTTTACTTTTAAATAGAGCTCAGCTGAGACCTCAAAGGGAACTGGAAACAGGCTTCCAATGGAGAGAGATAAATGCCTAATTTACTGTCCCACTTAATCCAGAGCTTTTTCCTTAAGTCATTATCTCCCATCCCTCATTATTGTGGCAGCACAGCCATGAAAGACACGTGCAGTGAGACCATGATTGGAGCACTTCTGTTTACAGTGGCCACAATTTATCATTAAAACAACTGCAAAGCTGAGCCACGACGGGAAATATTAAAAGTAAATAGGATAAAGCCTGGAAGTGCCTGTTCCAGCCCAGAGGTACCTTTACCTGGAGAATGCCACACACAACTGCAGCTGGGAAATCTGCTGCCCAGAGCACCAGCCGTACGGAAATGTGGATTATGGAAAAGACAAGAGGAGCACGTTGAGCACCAAACACTTCAAGATGCTTTTCTTCTGGTGGTATTTTTAATACTCTAAGCAAGCAAAGCGACAGCCCCAGAAGCTCTCGGGATGGTGCCACCCCCGGACGCTGCCCTTGGGAGAGCCCCCGAGACCCCTCCCGTGAGGAGCTCCAGAGAGCTGCCAGGCCCAAGCCAGGCCCACAGCTGGGCTGCAGCAGCCCGAAACCTAAATCCCAGAATCCCATAATCCTTTATGTTGGAAAAGCCCTCCAGGATGATCGAGCCCAGGCTGTGCCCAATCCCACCCTGTCCCCAGCCAGAGCACTGAGTGCCACCTCCAGGAATTCCCTGGACACCTCCAGGGATGGGCACTCCAAACCTCCCTGGGCAGTGCCAATCCCTGAGCACATTTTCCATGGGGAAATTCCTGCTGCTGTCCCCCCTGAGCTGCCCCGGCCCTGCCTGAGGTCGTTCCCTCTGCTCCTGGCCCTGTTCCTGGGATAAGACTCCGAATCCCCCGGCTGCCCCTCCTGCCAGGCAATTCCAGAGAGGGAAAAGATCCCTCGGGATCCTCCTTTGATCCAGCCTGAGCCCCTTCCCAGCTCCCTCAGGAATTCTCCAGCCCCTTCCCAGCTCCCTCAGGAATTCTCCAGCCCCTTCCCAGCTCTGTTCCTTTCCCTGGCCATGCTCTGGCCCCTCAGGGTCTCTCCCACCACGATGACCCAGAACTGGACTCAGCCCTGGAGGTGACCCCAGCAGTGCCAGCACAGGGGGACTGTCACTTCCAAGGGCACTGGAGCCCCTGGAGACAATGGGATGAGGCTGCTTTAAAACCCCCGAAGCCATTTGGGCTTCTCCCCCCTCCACTGCCCCTCACACTTGGCACAAAGGGAAGCCCGGCCAGGGGAGGAGCTCAGTGTCCCAACATTCCAAGTATGCACATAAATTAAAATAATCTCAAATATAAAAAAAAAAAAAAAATTAAAAGCAGCCATAAGTTTGGATCACCTCAGGGCCACAGTAACTGGGCTGCAATGTGGCCTTTCCATCTGGGATTCATGGAGGACAGGGACATTTTAGAGCAGCCTCCCCTCTCCCTCACTGCAGCACCACCAGCCCGCAGATCTTCCCTCAACACAACTCCATTTACATCCCAGAAATTCCACCGCTTAACACATCTCAGAGGAGGGGGGAAGAAGCACAACTCTGCCGCCAAATGGCTTTTCAAGATGTCAGGTTTGGAGGCTGGGAGGGTTTGAACCCTGNCCTCAGTAATTCCCCAGCCCCTTCCCAGCTCCCTCAGGAATTCTCCAGCCCCTTCCCAGCTCTGTTCCTTTCCCTGGCCATGCTCTGGCCCCTCAGGGTCTCTCCCACCACGATGACCCAGAACTGGACTCAGCCCTGGAGGTGACCCCAGCAGTGCCAGCACAGGGGGACTGTCACTTCCAAGGGCACTGGAGCCCCTGGAGACAATGGGATGAGGCTGCTTTAAAACCCCCGAAGCCATTTGGGCTTCTCCCCCCTCCACTGCCCCTCACACTTGGCACAAAGGGCAGCCCGGCCAGGGGAGGAGCTCAGTGTCCCAACATTCCAAGTATGCACATAAATTAAAATAATCTCAAATATAAAAAAAAAAAAAAAATNAAATATAAAAAAAAAAAAAAAATTAAAAGCAGCCATAAGTTTGGATCACCTCAGGGCCACAGTAACTGGGCTGCAATGTGGCCTTTCCATCTGGGATTCATGGAGGACAGGGACATTTTAGAGCAGCCTCCCCTCTCCCTCACTGCAGCACCACCAGCCCGCAGATCTTCCCTCAACACAACTCCATTTACATCCCAGAAATTCCACCGCTTAACACATCTCAGAGGAGGGGGGAAGAAGCACAACTCTGCCGCCAAATGGCTTTTCAAGATGTCAGGTTTGGAGGCTGGGAGGGTTTGAACCCTGGGAAATGTCTGGAAGTGCCCAGGAGGAGCTCTCTGGGATCACCTTCCCACCCGCCTGGGAGGCCACGCAAACAACAGCCCTGCTCCAGCACGCTCGGAAATGGCACAGTCTGAACATGCAAATGAGCCAGTTAATTTCTTGCAAATTTCCCATTAATTATTACTCTTTATCAGTTTCACTGTTAGTGTCAGATGTACGGTTCCAGGGCTACTCATCGGCGTGCTCGGAACAGATGTTGCGAGAGAAGCGGGCTGTAAATATTTATGGGTTAAAAGGAGAGACTTTGGAATTTGAAGATCTCTCCTGACGCTTCTCACGCTGCCCCAGCCCATCCTTCTCCGTGGGCTTGTTTTGGAGACAGACAAATGCTTTATATGTACATGTATCAACTGCCACTTGCAAATTCAGCTTCTCCAGCTCAAAATATCAAATATTTAACACATGCAGAGCTAGAACAGAAAATATTCTTTACCAGAAAGAGTTTTGCTCTTTATTTTCTGCAAGTCTGGCATTTCATTCGCTTCTCTCCTGCTTTTTGCACAATGCAGGCACTTGGCACCTTTCAAAACCAGGCCCAAAGTGCCTGAGCAGGAGCATGGAAACTGAAGAGCTCCAAGTGGGTCTCTCACTTGGCAGCCCTGGCTGGAGAATTGCAGTTCATGAAATCCTAACCCTAATCATAGGGTTAGATGAACCCTAATTCATCTAACGAGAATTCTCCCTCCTGTCATCAGAGAGGAGAAATGCCAGCCTGTTGAGAGATTTGGGTGAAATTCCTGCCTGGGATGGGCGAGGGGCTGGAATTCCCAGAGAAGCTGTGGCTGCTCCTGGATCCCTGGCAGTGTCCCAGGCCAGGGTGGACATTGGGGCTTGGAGCAGCCCCAAACCATTCCATGATCCCGCACGACAAAACACCCCTGCTGCATGTGCAGGGAGGGAGAAAAGTTTCAAAGCAAGTTATGTAACAACTAAAAAGAAAAAAAAAAAAAGTACTGAAGTAGTTTACTTCAGTTCTAGCAAGTATTTCAGTTCCAAGAAACAGAAATCACACCCAAGCATTTCATTTTAGCTTCTGCTCTGTCTCACTTCTCTCAGGTTTTCATTGATTCAGGAAAATCAAAAAAAATATTCACCCACTGACTTTGCTCCTTGGGATAACCGTGGTAGCTTTTTTTAATAGCAAATTTCTAATGAATCCAAGAAAATCATTAAGTCTCCTAAAATTAAAGAGAAAATTTAAATTTAACTTAAAATTAAAACCCTAAAATTCAGCTTTTTCCAGGACAGTATATGAAGGGTATTCAGAGAACAGAGTGCAGAAACTGCATCCAAGCCTCCCTCTCCTATTCTGCCCCACTTCCTGATGGAAAGCTGAAACACTTCCAATTGGGTGAGTTAATCTCTAAGGCATCACAGCAGAAAATGCACTTGCCCCTTTTTTTTTTCTTGAGAGAGAGGCAAAACTGCAATCCAAGGACACTGGAGCTGCTTCCAGCGTGGCAGAGCAAGCACAAGCAAGGTCTGTGGGCAGGGAGAGCAGGGCAGGAGTTACACCGCTCCCCAGATTTATTATTACAGGTACAGAATCTGCACTATTTGCAACTTGGTGGCCTTCAGCTCCCAGCCCTACAGAAAGAGGAAGGAAGGATAAGAGAGGAAGGGCAGGCAGTGGAGGGGGTCCGTGACATTTGCATTAATTACAGCACACTCCAAGAGTTCCTGGGCATCTGCAAAGCGCAGAGGCTCTCACTTCAGCCTCCTCCAGCACCTGCCACAGTGCTGACATAAATCTCTTTATTTAGCTATAACTTCAAACCCCTTGAAGATTCCCCAGGGCGAGCGAAGTTCCCTGCAGGCCACGTTTGGGAAGCCTGAACGTCAAAACCAGAGCATTGCTCCAAGTCCTCCATTTCCTCGCCCTCCCCGAGTTCAGGGTTTGGCCACCCCTGGGGTCACCCGCTGGACAGCGCCGAGGCCACGCCGTCCCTCCGAGTGCAACAAGTGCAAAGGCTCCCTCCAGCAAGTCCCAAATGCATCCATCAGGTTTAATTATCCCCATTCCTTAAGGCTTCTCGGGGTCCTGGGCTGGCGGTGGCAGCCGCTGCGTCAACGGCCACGCCGGGCAGTGATTAAATGAATAAATATCCGGCCATGGGTATAAATGACCTATCCTGGGGGACAAGGGCCATTATTCACCCGGCATAATGCACCTCAAGGAACGCCACGGAATTAATCAGAGCCCTGCAAAACCTGACATCTGAGCAGAGATTAAAAGAATTGGGGTTGTTTATCCTAAAAGGAGAGCACTTAGGGGAGGACATGATAACAATTTTCAAGTGTGGCAACAGCTGTAGTGAAGACAGAAGGAAAATCAGTTTTTTACGTTTATGGTGGATTGGGGGGGGGGAAGGGATTTAAATTGCCACGAGGGAGATGCAAAGGAAAAAGAAAAAAAAAACAACACGGGAGAGTCGAGCACCAGATTAAGTTTCTTGGGAATTTCTAGGAGTGGGGAGCGGGGCATGCCCAGCCCATTGGCAGGAACTGGGCCCAAACGCGGCCCCCACGACATCCCCTGGTGCTTTTCCAGCCAGGTTTTCCTGTGAGCCACACAGAAGCTCACTCTATTGGAGAGGAGTAGAATGTCTTGCTAATTGAATGTCAAAGCAATTAAAGTGGGTATAGACTTCTCTCAGCATTATCTTGACTTGATAAAATAAAGTTGTTTTGACAACGCTCACTGACAATTCCTGATTTTCAAGCGCAGCGATTTTTCTCCAGGCAAGACACGGAAAATGCTGAGACTTTGGAGTGAATCTTCCAAAGATATGCAGAACCATTATTCTCAGAATAAGCCTGTTAGACAGAACTAATGGGCGATTTTCAAGGGATTGCCATGATCACAGCCACCTGTACCTGGAGCTCGTTTCCCTCCCACCTCCCCACAAATGCTGCACACAAAACACTCCCGATGCTCTTTAACAGCTTTGCCTTCCAGACACGCCGGGGTGCAAAGGTCCAGCCCTCAGGATGATCCCTACAGCCCTGAACACTGGGAGTCAAACCTCTCTTCAGCCGTTCACATCTTACAGCCACTCGTATTTTAACCAATATGCATAAACAGACAAAAAAAAAAAAATAAAAAAAAAAAATATATTTTTGTCACTACCTCTTGCATTTTCTCCTTTCCCATCATCTGCTCTCCAGACCATTCCAACGCTCCCCCTCATCCATCCAGGTGCTGTGGCTCATGCTTTGAGAGTGAGCTCAGGAAAGCTAGTCCTGCTCAGGGAAAACTCCAGCCATACAATGCAAAACCAGCAGAAACTTGTGGCCAAATTACTCCTCCTCATCCAGGAAAACGAGGAATTCCTTGTGGACCCCACACCAGCTCAGCTTCATTCCCACTGAAATCAGTGACCAGGAGTAGGTACATGAGCCTCGAGCAGAGCTCCCCTCCAGCAATCCTCCTCCAAAAAATGGGACTGTTTGATGTGCAGGGAACTCCTGAACCGCTGGACCTTGGTACCAGCCCTCATCTCATCAACAAACTTGCTCAGCTGCCCTTTGAGCCACGGGAAGCTTTTGGTTCCGAGGAGGTACAGCTTGGAATCACAGAATCATCTGGGTTGGAAAACACCCCTAAAACCCCAGAATCCAAGCCCAGCACAGCCCAGGCCACCCGGAGGATTTTTAACACATCCTGCAAACAAAAGGTGTTGATAATCTCAAAACTCGTTCTCCCCGAAGGCAGAAATCTGAGAAGGTGGGTGAACTGAAAATCAGAGCAAAGGCTTTTCTAATAGGTACCAATTTGTCTGACACAAGATGAGAAGTGTTTGGTGAGTTACTCATGAAGAGTAATTGGGCAGTTGTGTTAAGTAGGGGCATTTATGAATTCTGTGAGCAATCTTTGACCTTTGCAATTTCCATTTCCAGAGCTCTGGGCTCACACCTTTCCCCAGCATGGCCTGGGCAAGAGGAAAAATAGCTGCTTTTATTTATTGTCATGTTCTTTGCTGTCATTTGCATAAGTGCCCTGGTAAAACCAGCTCTCTCTCTCCCAAAACCTGCACTCAGCAGCTCCAGGGCCGAGGCAGCACTGCCCAGCTGGGGCTGCTCCAGCCCTGGCAGTGCCCCAGGCCAGGCTGGACACTGGGGCCTGGAGCAGCCTGGGACAGTGGGAGGTGTCCCTGCCATGGCAGGGGTGGCACTGGGTGGGATTTAAGGTCCCTTCCAACACAAGCCACTCTGGGATTGCCAAAAAAGCTCATCCAAGACATTACTGCATTCCTGCCGTGCTCTTCCTCAGGCTCCCACCACAACCTAAAAATGGGTAACAGTGGTCAAATTCTGCACCACAGTGTAACTGACGGCACTTGGTGCCACTGAAAGCACCAGGGACACCCCTTTCCTTGGAAAACACGGGTCACATTGCAAGGACATGGGACTAAGGGGAAGAAACGGGAGAATGAGGAAAGGAGGAGCAGGGGACCACCCAGAGGCATCCTCAGCTCTCCAGTGGCTGCTGGGGGCTGGGAATGTCACCGGTGTCACTCACACAATCCTGACCATCTGGCAAAGGCAAAAATTGGCTGCATTTGGAAAATCTACTTAGAAACCCAATATTTTGTACTTTTTGAAGTGTGAGATTGCACGTGGTCACTCACAGGCTTTCTGCTTCTGTGCCTTGCACCAGATATTGCTAAATACAACCCAAGATTTAAAAACACAACCCAAAAAAACCCCCAATGAACAAAATCTCCCCACAAATCAAAGGCACAGAAAGCCCCAGCCCAAGTGTAACTTCCATCCCCCTAAAACCGAACCAAAACAAGGCAGGGGTCTCTCAGTTCCTCTCTGATATGAGCAGGGATAACACCAACTGGACACCGCAAGTTTTAGGGACACCACTGATGCAAGAACCAAATTACTGCTGCTCCAGTGGAACAATACTCCTTAAAAATGTAAGCACGGGGCTGGGAAAAGCAGGCAGAGTGAAGGGAGAGCAGCAAAGAGAGGCTGCCGTGCCCACCCCGGTGCGGGCTCCCTGGACCCTCCGCCTCGCCCAGTTCCTGCTGCTTTTCCCCCCTTTCTCCTCTCCCAGGGACACTGCGGCCACAGGGATTCCTGCCAGCAGCGGGTGAGCTGCCGCTGGAGCCACCAGCCAAGCTCAGCCTCAGGATGTGCAGCCTGCCTGTATCCAAAACAGCCCCCGGAACACTCACATCACCATGCCCGAGGGGTTCCGGGGCACCTGAGCTTCGCGGGTCTGTCTGACAGAGCGTAAAGCTAACAATTCAAAGGCAATCCATATTAAAAATAATTTAAAATTTAAAATAGCATCCAAGACACAATTTTTTTTCCTGCCCCTGTTTTCCCAGGAATGTCTGTTTTTTACTTAGCAGCCCTCCCAAGTGGCACTGGTGAGGACACCGTGCCAGGTGTCCCTGCCCATGGATGGGGTGGGAATGAGATGATCTTTAAGGACCCTTCCATCCCAGGCCATTCTGTGTTTCCATGACCTCCACGGGCACCCCAGACCGAGTTTATTCCCGGCTCCATCCAACCCCACAAAGACTCAGCCATGCCCCACCTGAAGCCTTGGCCGTTCACCCTCTCTCTGGTTCAAAATTCCCGACTTTTGAGGCGTTTCGCACGCTCTCCTCGCCCAGGCTGTGCAACACAGAGAATTTCCAGAAAATCGGAGTTCACCCATCTTTTGTGCTGCCAGGCTGCAGAAGCTCAGCCCGGGCTGGCCGTGGCCGTCCGGGCGCGGATCCCGCTCGGCCGCGCTCCGACAAATCCAGAGCGGCTCCACTGATATTAAAGGTGTTGGTCTGGACTTAGACCAGAGCAAACGAGAGCACAGCCTGACCTTTTCTCTCCTTCCTTTCACACCTCCTAATGGTTTTTTTTTAATAGAAAAGATAAAATATTTGTAAAACCAAGGAAATCCCTCAAATACCATGTAAATTCCCCTTCTAATTTTCCCAGATTCATTTTGAGACTCCCTTAAAAAAAAAAAAAAAA